>OLKM01001726.1:91495-110486 GCA_900291075.1 Melanogrammus aeglefinus
CTCCAAAAGTGTTCTCTTTCATGCGATCTTGTTTTTAGCACCAAATTTTGATAACCCAAAACCAGAATATTTAATATTACAAGTGGAAAATGTTAAATATAGGAGTTTAACCGCTTGCGTGTCCAGGTCTACTGTCCAAGATGATTATATTCCAAGTGTCACTCACTGCGTCATGATTATTAATGTCCTCTGCGTATTTGGACATGGTCTTACAGAGCCGCCAGGCATGGGCGTCAGGTCAGACGTACCCACATAGCCCAAGGCGGCCCCTGAAATGAAAATATCTGCCACGATATTAGCGTTAAACGAATCACACATAGGATATCGTACATTGTTCCATGTATTGCTAAATGTGCCCTGTGAACTATGTCGCAAAAGTAATGGGAAAAAATGTTTTAACATCCATCAAAATGCCTGCATGTTTTTGCCCCTTCCATCCAATGTGAGTCAGGCAGCAAGCAGAGTACATGTGCTGGTGTTTTTACTAATGGGATAAGACCAACAGCGGATGGTGGGCTCAATTGGATTTGGTGCAACAGGAGTCGGGTTATGTGCACATTATAGAAATACAAAAATTGTGTACTTGTAACAAACAAACATAAATTGCTTTGTATGTATTCCCTATATTTTGTTTAGATTGGGTTTTAAGTCCATTGCATTGTAGGGTTAAAATAGTAATAGGGGTTCTCCTTAGCTAATTACTGAAGAAAGTGGCTGGAAATGGTTTGATTGAATTGATAATGCTGAAAATAGACAAGATACTTTAGTTACGACAATTATGCTGCCACAGAGATCTCAAATTAAAGTAGAAGAAGAGAGTATGTATGTATCTCCATAAGATAGGAGGCCCAAACACAACACCTAAACAACAAACACAATCTAAAAATGAATATGTCGTGCAGAGGTGCCGGGATAATTAAATGGAACTGGAAAGAGAGAGAGGATTAAGTAATTTTGCATTTTAAGGCGTTATTGGAAAGACTACTGGAACTGCACCATGTTGGTTTGGTTTTCGTCTTTCTTTCTCCCCCCCCCCAACCACCCGCCTCTTGCACCGAAAATAACAACTCTCTTTGTCTGGAGAAACCCATTTTCTGGTGTGCTTTGAAACAAACTCTTTCATTATGTTCCTCTTCCTTTACTGTGGACCTCAGGCAATGGCGGTCCCCGGGAGATAAGGAGAGGGAACCCATCCCCTCCGTACTCCATTACAGACTTCCTGTTGCTTTAATACACTGTGTCCACTTCACATCGGGGCCTGAAAAAAAAAGTAAAGTAAAAAATGGAGCCAACCAGGTCGAATCAAGATGGGAGAAAACGCAGCACTACGAGGTGGCGTCTGCCTGGCTCCGCGGCGACAGTGGTGTCACCTCAAAAGAAGTTCATTTGAACCGGGGGGTGGGTACCCATCATGGCTGCTTGGTTCAAATTCAAGTCCCCCAAGGGGCTCCTACGATGACGGATTATTTCAGGCCTTCTGAACGGTTACCATTTGTGCGTTGCCGTGCATGGAGGGGAGATGGCGAGAAGGCAAGCGCCCCCACGGGCCGACATGCCTCTAGCTTCTCCAAAGTAATCCGCTCTGAAGCAGTTTCCACCGAGGATTAGCGCTGGGTGGAAGACCAAGGCTTAACATACCCTCTCTCTCGCTCTCTGCCGCCCAGGTCAAGAAGAGGAATCGAATACAGGTGCTTTTCTGGGGCCCGATGACTTTCCGAAACAATATCATAGCCGGGCTGCTTGTCGTTGCACCAGCTGGTGTTACATCCTTGAGGGCGATATTGTTAGAAATCAGGCCAGTGCTGACTTCAGCACTTTGGTGGAGAGAATCCGCTGGACCGTAATGCATCCTGCAACCTAGATATCAAAGTTTCCATCCTCATTAGCATCATTAGTACATTCATTCCTGTGGTTTTCGAACCCCCCCTCCCCTTAGCCCCCCACCTCAACAATGAAGACCTCAATGTTAAGTCGAGTGTTTAGTCAGCGTTGTGCATGTACATCGCGTCTCCATTATTCGACGAAAAATGAAAAAGAAAATCTGTGTTGGTTTTTTGTTTGCCCTTGTTCAGGAGATTTCTGAGGCAGACCACCATGCTGAGTTATTCCAGCCCCTCCCCCTGCTCCCTCCCCCCCGCTCTCTCCTCTCACAGCTGGTGTTGTACAACATGTAGCGTGTCCCACAGGGGTCCCGAGCCGGGCCCTGCTGGTGTAATGTATGGCATTGCTCTCCTGTTAAGACACGCCAGGACGCATAACCCCCATCGCCACGGCTACAAGACTGATGAGGGGATGCGTGGTGGGGGGAAAGGGGGGGAGACAAAAAAAACACGAAAAAACAGCAACTTCTGCTGTCCTGGAGGTGACCCAGGTTCTCTGCTCCGCTTTATTAGAAGGGGCTGAATCACAGGTCATGGCGGCACACAGCGCCAACACACCAGGGAGCGACAGCAGAAATATCTGCCTTAGTTTGCTGAACAGCAACGTAAGCAGTGGCTGGAGTTTATGGCGAGTACAACGTGGACTCGCTCTGAGAATTGAATGTTAAAATCGTAGTCATTCTAGTAATTGTATCCATCAGATTTGTAGCCTCTAGCAGTGGCAATATACAAACATCTCAGACCATCCAGTTGGGGCTGAACCCAGGCATTGAACAGTGGCAAAGCCTCTCAAACTGCAGCAGGCGGCTAAGGGGGGGTCAGGAGAGACGGCGAGAAGGAAACCAATCACGCCAATTACTCCCCATCGGAGACTTTCTCTGGGGAAAGTGAAGGGTCAGCCACTCAGCCCAGACAGGTGTTTAATTAAACATTCTGCAGTCCATCGCTAGGGCGCTAACCAGAAGCTAGCAGTGCTAGCTGCCGCTGCACTCCAGCCGCTAGAGAGCATGTCGTCTGCCGGGGGGAAGGATTACCGCCACAGCCATCGGGCAGGGGATGGTGTGTGATTGGCAGCTCACAGCATGGGGACCTCGCTGCCGTTGAAGCGCTAATTGCAATGTTTTACATCCCCAGGGGCTCTGTTATGGGAAACCCTTTTACTCTCACCTCCATCGATCCTTGGGGTTGTGGGGCATTGACCAGGAGTGGTGTTTTTTTTGTATAGGCTGGGGACGTGGGCTTGTTCATGTGAAAGGTTACGAGGGATGATAGGAGGAAGGGGAGGAGGGGCTGTGGCCCTCGGGTTCCCGCTGCTCCGAGCTGGGCTGATGGCAACAGAAGCATCATGCTGCGGTGGGAACAGAAAGAGCAAGTGGCGCGTCTATGACAACATATCAAAAGAGGAACACAGCTGAGATTGAAGATTGAGTCTTGGCAACATCAACGAGACATACTGTGCTCTGCAATAGAACAAATGCTGGAATAAGATGGTGACTGGTCCTGCCCCCCCAACCCTTTCACAAGGGAGCATGGAAATCTCGCTTAAAATATATAATGAATTTGTATCATATATTTACATTTTTATTTATTGAAAAATGTATTAGTTGCTAGTTTATTAGTCAACAGAACTTTCGAAAAGTACAAGTAATGTTTACTAGGACAATAATGATTATTCTAAATGCGGAAGGAGGGGATTTATCTCCCTATACCGCCAATAATGGTTGGAAACAGCTTAGGCGCGTCTTTTATACCTGTTGGTCCCGGACCTGATGTATTTCTTGAGGCAGGTTTATATTTAAGGTTGATTTATACGTCTGTGTCAAATAGCCGCAGGAGGAATGTGGTGGTCCACGCGTCACCTGGGTGTCCCAGAGAGGACTCTGCCTTTACTGCCACGTTTTCAGGTTCATTTCTAACAACTCTGAAGTGCAATTCAGCCTTAAGAGCAAAGGGATGCTGTCATTTAAACCCTCAAGAGGATGAGGTCACACCTCTTCCTCCGCCTCAGAGTTGACACAGACCTGATGCGGCTGGCAAACTGCCACATCGAATGTGATCAAGTCACAGGGGACTGCTTCTGTAAAATGAAAGAAAATCGATGTATATATACACCTATCTCTATTATATATCATCGTTAAAATGCTCCACTCAACTCCAATGATAACAAATGGCCTTCCAACACAGCCTTAAAAAAGACCAACTGCCACGTCTATGGAAGGAAAGGAAGGAGGGCAAAAAAAAGCGAGTAGAAAGTCGTAAAAACTTAAAGCAAACATACTAAGGAAATAATAAAAAAAGGAGAAATAGTGGAAGTATCCGTAGCTCGATAGGTAACCTTGGTGACAAACGCAAATGTTGAAGGGAGCAGAGGACCCGGGATAAAAGGAGAATATAAGGGATCCCATTTCCTCTCTGTGGGAACATGACAGCGAAATAAAAGCAATAGTAAAGTTCAATGGGCCCTGCAGATTTGCTTCCACATGCAATTTATCACGAGCAGTGAAGTCTATCGGATGAGAGAGCATCATAGATATTCCTAAGGTCGGCTCTCTTCTGGATGTTGGCTGCAGTCATGTGCTGTTGTGTTTGTATGTATCCCCGAGCGTGTGTGTGTGTGTGTGTGTGTGTGTGTGTGTGTGTGTGTGTGTGTGTGTGTGTGTGTGTGTGTGTGTGTGTGTGTGTGTGTGTGTGTGTGTGTGTGTGTGTGTGTGTGTGTACACTAAGCCAGGGCTTAGTACTTTGGGCGTTCCCTGGCGATTATTACTTGCACTGCTACCCAAATGTGAAATATAAAAAATCTTTACCTAAAGAAAAAGAAAAAATATATACATTATAAATTTCAGCTGTGGGATTTTCAGCTCGTAAAACACTCTCCGCATTGCATCTCCTGCCCGACGATAATGGTAATGATGATTGATAAAAAATAAGGAATATGCAGCAACACAGCGCATACTGCTGTCGGTGACATAAACCAGTGACATCTGGCTAGCCAACATGCTAACTGGAGCGCCTGGAGGCTAGGATGGCAAGCAGCTGGGGGGCCAGGGAGGAAGTGAATCCATCCTGAAATAAGTGTTGGCGGCAGCCAGCTGAGCTGTTTGCCTCTCCCGTCGGCAGCAGAAGTGATAATTGCGGAGGCAGCGATGGTTCCTGCAGCTCTGCTGGTTCAGCCCCACCATTAACCCTGACACAATTCACCAGCGGCATGCTGGGGGTTGGAGTACCGAGCATGGGTCGGATCGGTGCATGGGGCACAGGGCCAAGAACAGCCTCCTCATGTAAATGCAGGCGATGAAATGGATGTACGCGGACAGAAACACAATGCAGATAAACAAAGAAACACAACAGGAGCAGTGCTGTTGCTGTTCATGCTTTCATTCTGCCATAGACAAATACCAAGTTGGCCATTATCTAGCCATTCCAAAGTAAATGTCAACTCATTTGGATAAATAAGTCAACCCCATCACCAAGTTATCTTCCTGGCAGCCACCCACGCTACATTTCCAGAGTTCTAACTTCACAAACTGAATGCGAAGAGGAGGGTCTCAGGAGATGGTGAGCATGTGTCTCTCTCTTCCTCACCATCATCACGAAATATCTGCAGTAATGAGGAACATACTTTGAATACAAAATACCCGCAAATACTCTCTCTCCCCCCCCCCTCTCTCTCTCTCTCTCTCTCTCTCTTTCTCTCCCCCCCTCTCTCTCTTTCTCTCTCCCTCTCTTTCCCTCTCCCTTTCTCTCTCTCTCCCCCCCTTCCCTCTCCCTCTCCCTTTCTCTCTCTCTCCCCCCCCCTCTCTCTCTTTCTCTCTCCCTCTCCCTCTTTCCTCTCTCTCTCTCTCCCCCCCCTTCCCTCTCCCCTCTCCCTTTCTCTCTCTCTCCCCCCCCCTCCCTCTCTCTCTCTCTCTCTCTGTAGCTCTCTCTCTCTCTCTCTCTCTGTAGCTCTCTCCGTCTGTCTCCCCCTCTGTCTCTCCCTGTATCCTTCTCTCTCCATCTTGTTGTTCTCCATCCATCACTACATCCTCGTCACTCTCACCCACCAGAGTGCTGATGAACCCTGGGGGGGGGGGGGGAATAAATTGGGTATCTATTGACGTCCTCTTTCCTCTTCCAGAAGCAGCAGCAGCAGCGACGTCCTGCTCTCTCCTTTTTGATGAGCGGATATAAGTTGTGTCCCCCGGCCCTGGTCTGAAGGTCCAGGAGGGGTGGGTGATGCCCCGGAGAAAGGTGGCAGGCATATGCAGCGGACACTCTGACCTACATTCAAACCTAAGTCACTTATCCTCAAGAGTATAGACTGGGTATGTGTGTGTAGATTCATGTTCTCTAGTCCGTGCTGGGACTCAGCCAGACCTCTCAACTCTAACAAAGTTCACATTCTGCTGACCTGGAATTTATGTTTGGGTTTCAGTCGCAAAACACTTTTGCAACTGCAACACCATGGGAAGTCAGCTGAAGTTCAGCTGAACTTCAGCTGAACTTCTTTTTTGTGAAACATGTCTTGGTGGCATGTAGACTGCTGTCCTTAGAGGTCCGAGCAGCTGTGTTTGTTATCTGGAGCAGAATTACTAAAAGTAACCCTTGCAGGTCTTTTACTTCAGTTACGGTAATAGCTAGAAGGGCTGGCCGTGTTCATTTCTTATGCTGTAGTCGAAGCAATTACCAGGTTACATATAGCCTGTATGTATTTGTGTGCATTCATGAGCATATTTGTCCTCCGGTGAAAAGCACTACTTTATAAACATAAATGTTTAATGCTGCCACTATTAATATTATAAGAAGTTGGCTGGATTTACTTTGATTAGCATTACAGGACTTTCATAAACAATGACGCATACATCTTCATGAATAAACACCCCTTAGGCCCCAATATCAACATTACTAATGGTCAGGTTAAGTGGGGGTTGTTACGTTTTGGGCCCAGATAGCAGCACAATACATTTTCCCATAGCGTTATTGAGTCGTAAAGCTTATAATTACAACAAGCATACAATAACCGGAAAAAGTGAACTTTCAAAAGCTAACACATTTCAGTGCAGTGCTGACGTTTTCTATTAACATGCAGCTGTCTAAAAAGCTGTAATATCAGATCGTAACTTGCATGCAATAAATGTAAAGTTCACCAACAATTTAATTAACGGAGTTGACCCTTGAAAGATAACGAGCATATTAAATGTTTTATTCTTGGATGACTGTTGTTGCCTTCTTGGCCAGGTCATTCTTGGAAAAGAGATTTTAATCTCAATGGATTTTTACCTGGTTAAATAAAGGATATTCATTGATTGAATGTTGCTCTATTTGATGTGCACCGGTTCCAAAAGGAAAAATGGACTGATGAAAAAAAAAAATGAAATTGTTAACAGATGTAGCTGTAGAAAAACTCCCACCAGAGGCTACTGAGGAGTCAGATAGCTTGATGGTAATATCAGACAGGTTTAATAGGCAAAAGCCTTGTCCATCAGTTCTGGTTAGCTCACCTGCATGGTGCGCCTGACAACATCTGCTCAAATACATCAATCATAATATTATGGGCTGTTCAAGCTCAGAGTCGTTACTAAGTGGCATCTGCCACTCATCACAGGTTAGAGAAGAGTAAAAGTAGAGTAGCTCAGACAAGTAGAATTATTATCATGGCTAGGAATGAAATAAAACTGCCATATGGTCAACGTTTTTTGTAAAACATCAAACAAAATCGAGAGTGCAAACTTTCTTAGCATTGGTGGCCCCACTTTGAAATGGAACCCCCAACACTGACATTGTTAATGCCAAGAATGAAAACGACAGTAATAAATCTTCAACCATAGAAAATATTCCCAAAAAAATGTGATGTTTGGCCCTGTACTGACTAAGCCCTAAACTTAGTAGTACTGGTTGTTGATTCCGTTTATAGTTTCCGACGTGCGCCCAGCGCGCTCCAATTACCGCAAAAACGAAGAGAGTTCAGTTTATTTTGCTGGTTTATTTTCCTTCCAATAATACACAGCCGCAATAATTCTAACTCAAAATACATGTTAACAAAACAATAAACCCGAATTCCTCACTAAACTAAGATGCATTAACACACGGGGACACGGGCACACGGGCACAATCGAAAAAACTGTTTGGCTTCCCCATCAAACAACAACCTGTGATCAGGTTCAATTAGGTTAAATGCCTCACTCTGCTGACCCGAAGTCAACTGAACCCCACAGCCCCCTAGTGGCACGGGGTAAAATTACACAAAAATAAAGCACATTTAATATGGCTCCTTACACACCAGCCCTAATTGCATCTGCTAGAGCCAATTACACCCAACAATTATTTTAAATGAGCCATGAACCACCAAAAAATAAAAATTAAAATTAAAATATATGATGTGTATATATAAAGCTTCATTTTTAAATGGGAACCAATTATTCCTTAGCTTCATTAAGCAAGCATATTTTTGGTTATCGGTCGTTTCAATGATATTTTGTTTTGGTTTTTAAACGAACCACACGTACTAGACCTCTTTTTATCAGGGAAGGTTTCCAGAAACTCTTACTAGCATCCATGAACCACGTTGGTGCTGTGGAGTCTTGCAACCATGACTAGGTCTCCAGGAACAAAACTCCTCTTCTCCTGGTTCCATTTTTGACGCTCCTGTAAAAGCGGGAGGTACTCACGGATTCCACCTCTTCCAAAAGAGATCCGAGATGTACTGGGTTTGTTTCCATCTTCTCCTAGCATAAACATCCCTTTTTTCAAACAGTCCCGGTGGGAGAACTGGTTTTTCCTTTGAGTAGCAGCAGATGGTTTTGGCGTCAATGCCTCAAGGTTCGTTAGGGTCCTCAGATAGCCTTGTGATGGGCGCGATCGTTGAGCATAGCTTCAGCCTCACAGAGCACAGTATGGAACCCTTCGTCATCCAGGGTTTGCTGAACGGGAGCACCGAGCACAAAATCTTTCCTGATCATCCGGATCATGCGCTCCCAAGGCGCCACCGTGATTGCGACCCAGCTGGAGGGTTTAAAGCTCCACACTTGATTTCCTCTCTTGGACAAGGCTCTCTTTCAATGCGGTCTTGATTCAAAAGAGGCTAAGGCTTCTCGAAGCTCTCTTTCTGCACTGACAAAGTTTGGTGCATTGTCGGATCTTAAGTGCGAGACTTGTCCTCTTCGACAGATGAATCTACGCAATGCGTTGATGCACGAGTCTGTGTCGAGAGAATAGGCCACTTCCAGGTGCACAGCCCTGCTCGTCATACAAGTGAAAACCACTCCATATCTTTTCACGATGCTACGGCCTCTTCTCACGTCAACTGGCCCAAAGTAATCTACGCCAACGTTGGTAAATGGTGGTGTAGATCAGGGACCACTTCTCTCTTTCTGGCAGGTCTGCCATTTTTTGCTCACCGGCCTTTTCCACCATGGAGCTTACAGATGAGGCATCTGGATATGATCCTCCTCACTGCAGTTAGGTCCACTCGTTTATCCAGTATTTTCTCCTTGCAGCAGAAAGAACATGATTTCTGCCTCCATGTCCGAGCTGTAGATGGATATGACGGAGGATAAGGTCGGAGATGTGTTGGTCTTTTGACAAAGATGAGGGATGTTTAATGTCCTCAGGGATTGCTGCCTTTATTCCAGGCCGTTCCCCAACTCGTAGAAGTCCTCCATCTAAAACTGGATCCAATCTGAAGATGCTGCTACTTCTTGGCACTTGTGGGCTTGCCAGAGGTTAGTGCAGCAAATTCGGTTGGGAATCTCTCTCTTGCTGGCAAAAAGCGATTATGGAGGCCTCAGCCTCCAAGAGATCTTTCCAGCGTCACTTTCTGATTCCCAAGTGATGTTGAGAAAGCTTGCATCTCCTTTTGCACATCCAACCTTGCTGCTCTAGTAGCACTGGTGCTTGCAAGCTCCAACTCTTTTCTCTTCTTACTCAGTTTGAGCAAAGTTCCTTTCAGCTTTATAAGCCATACAACTGCAACCTTTAATCTTTGCCAATCAGAGAAATGGGTCATCAGTTCTGATGTGGCATTGGTGTCAACAAGTACTGCATTGACCGTCAGACTTCTCTTTTACTTCTGGGTCATCGACAGCGACACTTGGTATCCACAGGAAATGTTGGCCACGTTTCTTCAATATGGTCAATTGGCAATTCTATTTGCCACAAAATGAAGGGTGGTCACTTCCACAGTCGTCACTTCCCCCTAACGGTCCATTTATTTACCCACCCCAGTAGGGTTCTGATCGCGTAGGGTCCATCTTCACCTTCACGACTGTTAATGACCTCCCAAGGCTCCATCAACTTGGAGGCGTTTGTGCCAATTAACAGATCCACGTCAGCGTTTATGTGTTGAATGTTTACATTGTCTAAATAATGCCATTTTCTCAGCTCCCTTTCACTGATTATGTTGGCTGTAGACACGGGCATTTCTTTCTGGGTAAACACTTTGGGAAGTGGATAGAAGCTCTCACCAGACAATCCGGAAATCTCCAGACTGTCAACGATAGAACTTTTCTATTGAGTTGTTATTGTCCCAAGTGTCGGATATGAAGTTTGAATTTGCGTCCTTCCATGTTCAACCTGTCGACAAGCTTCCTGGTGCAAGAAAGTTCCTGTACTCCTGGGTCCAGAAAAGCGTAGGTTTTCAATAACCCTGTTTCCCTTTGCGCACTTCACCTTAACAGGCAAAATGGGAAGAATACCATTGCAGTGGCCAGCCCCTGTAAGACCCACAAGCGGAGGATGTTGTTGCGGCTCTCAGATGTTTTTGACCGCTTCACTGTTCTTCTCATCCTTTGAAGAAACCCCTTCTTTCTTCTTCAATTGTGCAAAACACTGGGGTGCGTTCGGTTGCACTTTTTTGCAAGTGATGTGCCTGTCGCAATTCCCTGCTCAAGTGTCCTGTGGCACAAACAACTGAAACACAGACCTTTCTCCTTTAGATAGTCCAGTTTCTCCCTGTGTGGTTTTCTTCCCAGTTTAAAACATTGATCTAAAACATGACCACCAGCAGCACAATACTGGCAGAAGACAGAAGTAGTTTTAGTGAAGGTGGTCACTTTGCCGAGAGCCTTTTCCCTCTGGTCACCATCTGGTCTGCTGCATCCATCCTCATTCCTGTGAGTGTCTGCTTTATATCCATCCTCAATGACCACCTGTGTTGCAAAGCTGTTTCTTCTCAGCTGTGGCGTCACCTGTATCTTGCTCACTTTTGTAGCTCCTTTGAGCACAGGTGAAGTGTCCTGTATATCACCAAAGACTGGATCTGAAATGATTCTGACCTGGTGCTCAATGAACTTGACAAGGTCTGAGAATCGTGCCCTTTGACCAGTTTTCTCCAGTACGTCACATGCCTTTGCTCTCCACTTGTCTCTTAGTTTATACGGAAGCTTCTGACTAAGAATCTTCATGTTCGCTGGCATGTTAAGTTCCTCCAAATATTGAAGATCTTCCATAGCGTTGGAACACTCACGGAGGAAAAGCCCATAAGCTTTGAGCGCTTTGGTGTCTTCAGCTTTGATGCTTGGCCATCCTGTGACCTTTTCCATGTAGGCCGCTGTTATTTTGAACTCATTTCCAGAATGCTCCTTTAGTAACCTTTTAGCGACAGCAAATCCTTTGTCTGCAGTCATGTGAAGGCAGCTGCGTACAATATCTCTAGGCTGCCCCCTAGTGAATTGTTCGAGATAGTACAAACAGTCTCCTTTACAGCCAGTCTTTGCTTCCACGCAGTGCTCAAATGCCCTCTATAAATGTGTTGAACTGCAAAGGGTCTCCATCATAAGTTGGAATTTCTCTGCGCGGCAGCAGATGTGATGTTTGCATTTGAACAAGGAGAGCCGTTATGTCATTCTGTTGTTGCAGCAGATTGTAAAGACCTGCTGTCTGATTTTGGTCTTGCAGGGGTTGCTGCACTTGTTGGCCTAGAGTGGGTTGAAAGCTTTGACTGAATGTTGGCATTGATTGCAAGTGAGGCAGTTGAGAGCCATGATTGACAGTTGGCTGTGGTTGTGATGCAAAATGCGTGGACAAAGATGCTGAAACGGCAACTTGTTTTTTCCCCAAATTTGGCCTGCTAGTTGGCATTACCGATGGTGAAGCATTGCATTGTTGTGGTAAAGATTCATGCTGCTGTGCGGGTGGAGCCACATATATTGAGGCCTGTGGATTGAGAGAGGTGAGCTTAGGTCTAGCCCCTTTTCTGAAGTAGGAAGCCATTCCATCAGATTGCCTTGAATGGATGCTGCTCCCCATCTGTAGCACTGCTAGCTTAGCAGAAGTGGCAGCTATCTCAGTGTCCAGCTCAAACTTCTCCCTTTTTCTCCTCAAGAGAAGTTCCTGCTCCTCCAAAGCATGTTTAGCCTTTAAAGCAGCAGCTCGGGCCAAGAGTGCGGCCTGTTCCGCCTCTGCCCAGCGTCTGGCTGATGAAGTGGAGGATCTGCTACTTGACGATCTGTTTGAGCCATGGTGCCTTGACTGCACATTTGAAATGCTGTCTTGAGGTCCAATCTGATCCTCCTCCTTTCCAACAGCAGCTCCATTTCCATTTCCAGCATTGACATCAGCAGTTTGAGGATCATCCCTTTCATGTTCCTTAAAAGTGTTGTCAACAACCGTGTGTGCTTTCTGTTGGTCCAATTTCATTTTTCACATTGTTCAGTTTTGACCCAGCAAATATCATCATTAACCTCATCATCATGATCATCACCCACTTTTAGTAGCTGGACAAACAGCAGTGTCAGACAACCATTGAATTTGTACCCACAAGAAACTCCTTTACATTCAACATTTTAGCTTGGTACCATATTCATGTTTGCTTGCTTCCTCAGCAGGCAATAAACCCAATAAAGATGCATGCACCTGCTGTATTGTGTTTACACAACTCATTAAAAACGGTTAACTCATTTTCAAACCTTATTCACATGTTCTTTATCACCCATGAATTTAAGAATAGATTGTTTTACTTTAGACAGTTTACCAAAGTTAGACTTTCTTTCCTTTTTCTAAAAATGCTTATTTTTCTCAACAAAGCTTTATGTGTTAATTTACCCACACGTTTTTCAGTTACAGATTTTTACCTCTGCACCCGGCAAACTCAGTCCCCAAGGCCCAGTTGGCCTGTTCCCTCTTCAGCCATAATGACGACAAAGTCAGTTGGCTTTATTATTAGTCCACAAAATAGTTTGTGTTGCGCAAACAACTCGTCTCGTCTCGTTATTTTTTAGTCGGTTGCGAGTCTTGCTACCAATGGCATTGGGTTTACGCGAATGTTGTGCACACAAATTACCATCATATCAGCGCTGATCCACACATACCCCAATCGAGCGTTGGCCGGCTTTGATGAATGATGTCCCGGTGAGATGATGCTGTCGCTGACCCGTAGCTCACTCCGGTAGCTCCAGCTCCGTTAGCGATCGGCCACTCCAAACACAGGGGCGGCTGGCCCATAGTGGGCGATAGTGCACCGCCCTCCCTCACATCCGTGGTTTCCAAAGAAGACGTTAATCCACAATGTAACAAGTCGGCGTCCTCTTGGTGAACGTTCTCCAAATCGAAGCAGTTTTTCGACCTAAATGTACTGACTAAGCCCTAAACTTAGTAGTACTGGTTGTTGATTCCGTTTATAGTTTTCCGACGTGCGCCCAGCGCGCTCCAATTACCCGCAAAAACGAAGAGAGTTCAAGTTTATTTTGCTGGTTTATTTTCCTTCCAATAATACACAGCCGCAATAATTCTAACTCAAAATACATGTAACAAAACAATAAACCTGAATTCCTCACTAAACTAAGATGCATTAACACACGGGGACACGGGCACAGTCGAAAAACTGTTTGTCTTCCCATCAACAACAACCTGTGATCAGGTTCAATCAGGTTAAATGCCTCACTCTGCTGACCCGAAGTCAACTGAACCCCACAGTCCCCTAGTGGCACGGGGTAAAATTACACAAAAATAAAGCACATTTAATATGGCTCCTACACCAAACACTTGGAACCTTTGTCCTTTTTGGCTCAGCTGGTATCAAATTAACCATATGGTGATTGACTAGGTAAATGGTTTGGTTACCATGGTCTAAAGAACAATAAGGAACATACTAACCAAACCTCATGCATAGCATTAAAACTGTATACTTCCAAATCAAACAATGATTTTAGCTCGAGGGAACAGATTACGTGTTGGATTACTTTTTTGGCAGACTTTTCTTTCTTTTTTTTCGAACTTTTTATTATATATATATTATTATATATGGGGATCACCTTTTGAATACATTTTTGTGTATACCTTTACCTTTACCTTTATTACTTTTTAAATTACTTGATCAAATAATTTTTTGTTCCGTTATAGTTTTTGATAAAAAAATTGTGTGTTCTTCATATTTGCTCAGTGATCCCGTCTAGATTTCTCTGTAGCCTACAGTGAATGCTCTGGGAAATCTTCAGAAATCTTCTTCTAAATAACCACAGATGCAAATGACCGTCAATCGTGGACACTTTTCCTATTAACTTTCCTGATTCATAAAATGGAAGAGATTTCTGCTTAGACAACAATATCACAGAGTAATGCCAAAATTGAATTACGGGAATTAGCAAACATTATTATATGAATCACAAGTTTTGCTTAAGAAGATGCAAGAAATACCTCAAAACTTATCTTGAACATAGAGAACAACTCCTTTAACAAGTGTAGCAAGTTATGTGTCAATAGCTCCATCAAACTATCGACACTTATGCCAAAATTGAAATACGTGAATCAGTGAACATTATTACATGAATCAAAAGCATGCTTAAGAAGATGCCAGAATTACCTGGGAACTTTTATGAACATTTATCTTGAACATTTAGCAAGTGAAGCAAGTTTTGTGCTTGAACATTTATCTTGAACATTAAGCAAGTGAAGCAAGTTTTGTGTCGATAGCTCAATCGATGAGGTAACAGTGTCAATTACAAAAAGTGCTCAGTTAAGTGGTAGGAACCACTTTGCCTGCAGGAGGCGCAAAATCTCACATAAACACCATGTACTGTAAAACTGTGACCTGGATTCACACCATATCCCTGGGGAATACTTATCTCATTCCCCTCGACGGATGTGCCTCCGCGCACTGCGGAAAAGGGCAGTCGCAGCGGTAAAGATTGCTAGCTGTTCTAATCTTTCTTTATTTCTCATCGTTGATGGGAAATCAGATGGAAGTGTTAAAGACTGTCAACCTTTAGTGTGTGTGTGTGTGTGTGTGTGTGTGTGTGTGTGTGTGTGTGTGTGTGTGTGTGTGTGTGTGTGTGTGTGTGTGTGTGTGTGTGTGTGTGTGTGTGTGTGTGTGTGTGTGTGTGTCTATGTCTGTGTCAGTGTGTGTGTCAATGTGTCAGTGTGTGCGTGTTTGTGTGTGTCTGATGTCAGTGTCGTGTGTGTGTTGTGTGTAGTGTGTGTGTGTGTGTGTGTGTGTGTGTGTGTGTGTGTGTGTGTGTGTGTGTGTGTGTGTGTGTGTGTGTGTGTGTGTGTGTGTGTGTGTGTGTGTGTGTGTGTGTGTGTGTGTGAGAGAGCAACTTGTTTGGCTCCCTCATGAGGACTGCAGACAGGAAAGGGAAAATGGCACGGGTTAAATCTGTGACCAACAGATAAGGAAATAAACTAATGAGAAGGAGATGGTGATGAAAAAGGAACTCCTCCTCTCGTCATGACATAAACGCCACCAGACGACGACCATCTCTGTCAGCGTGAAGATTATAATTGGCATCATTGTAGATAGCCTAGCTAGCCCTTTTGACAGACGGACAGACAGACAGACAGAGACGGCTTAAATGTCACACCGCCCTAATTATTGCTTGCTTGGGTGTGCACTGCATTGTGTTTACTGTGTGTGTGTGTGTGTGTGTGTGTGTGTGTGTGTGTGTGTGTGTGTGTGTGTGTGTGTGTGTGTGTGTGTGTGTGTGTGTGTGTGTGTGTGAGTCTCTCACAGGGTTGGCACGCGGCAGCGGTCGTAGTGAATACCAGTACACTTTGCAACGAGCCCTGCCAACAGCGCGTCAAAAGATAAATAAATGGATGTGACAGATGGATAAGATAGAGATGGACTGTGTGTGTCACTCCTGCGACAACAACAACGTCCATACAATGACATAAACGTGTGTTCTGTTGACCAGAGAGCGCTCGCTCCATCCGGGCCCACCTCCACAACACAACACCGCAGATGGTGGGGCGCTGTCAGTCACCGCGTCTCACCGGGAACGAGCGCGGTGCCAATCACAGAAGGCTCACCTCCCTCCAGCGTGCCAGGGGTTGATGGGCGCTCCGGGGTTAGCCGGATCCCACCAGACGACGGGGGGGGCGGAGGAGAAGGCGTCCCCCTCCGCGCACATGCTCGCCGCTCGGTCATTACGCTCCGAACACAAGCCCACGCCTGTCGCCCCCCCGTCACTCAACCGCCCCCGTAACCATCGGTTGTGTCTTAGGCGACAGAGGAAACCCTGGGCTGCAGGGGCCGGGCGTCCTGCCACGCTCCCAGCAAGGTAGAGGGAGAGGGGGGCTGGGAGGTAGTGGGGGGGGGAGGGAGGAGAAGGGGAGGGGAGGGGGAGGAGGGGAGGAGAAGGAGAGGAGGGGGGGAGGGGTAGGAGGGGGAGGGGGAGAGGGTAGGAGGGGAGGGGGAGGGGGGGGGGGAGGGGGGAGAAGGAGAGAAGGGGAGGGGAGGGGAGGGAGAGGGTGGGGGAGGGGGTGGAGGAGAGAGGGGAGAAGGGAGAGGAGGAAGGAGAGGAGGGGGGGCGATTTGAGGAGAGGGGGGAGGAGAGGGGAGGGGAGAGGAGAGGAGAGAAGGAGAGGGAGGAGGTGTGAGGAGGGAGGGTGTTATGGCTGTGAGAGGTGGAGCTGGGGTGACGGGCGTACGGCCGGCGGCTGTCAGCTACAGGACCGCCCGGCTCCAAAAACACACTGAGGTACAAACAACCACCAAGGAAACATTCTGCTGGAGGCTGGAGGCCGACAGGAGGGGCAGCAGAGCAGAGCCTGATGCTGATCCGGGTCGGCCTGTCTGTCCCCCTCTCTCTGCCTGTCTGTCCATCTGTCTGTCTGTCCCCCTCTCTCTGCCTGTCTGTCCCCCTCTCTCTGCCTGTCTGTCCATCTGTCTGTCTGTCTCCCTGTCCATCTGTCTGTCTGTCTCCCTGTCCATCTGTCTGCCTGTCTGCCGGTCTGTTTGTTTCAGGTACTAAACTATTGCAATAGTCTAACATTCACCCATGTAGGCAAATACATTCACATCCTTTGAAAAATACCAATGAACTAATTACTAGTAAACATGAAATATTTCATTGTACATAAAAAGATTTCATTCATTTCTCGTAATTGAATCAAAACCCGATAAAGACCCGCTTATACCCGATCAGCCAGCAGGTAGAGAAACCCCAACGACAGCATCCAGCTAGGAGCGCCGCAAGCACGGGATTGGCTGACTGCTGACGATTTGTGTTCGGAGCCCGGGATTGGCTCAGGATTTGCTGAGCCAATAACGACTTTGTGTTCGGGGTACTGAGTGATAACGACTCGTTTTTTTTTGGAGTCCATGAATTGGCTTGCGAGTGTTGCCCCGCTCATGCTTGGAGCACCGAAATTGTTTTGGAGGACACCTCCTCACCCAGCACCACCAAACCCGCGCTGGTATCCCTGTTGCCTTTCTGGGTATTATATTTTGTCCCTGAAACACGACCCACTGCGGCGTCAGAACCTTTTTGTTGTTCTATTGGGGCCGATGCTTCTTCTTCGCATCCCCCGCCCCCCCCTCCCTCATCTGTATTCCCGACTCCTCTGCCGTACCGAGACAGGTCGGGGTGCCCCCCCCCCCCATCCCGTCGTAGCAATGTGAATTCGTCTACGACTTCATCTTTCTGCCCGAGTTGGTTTCATGACAGATCTAGAAATAATCTCGGCGCGGCGTTGCGATCGGACTCGCCTCCTCGGGGAAGAGAACCTCCCTGCGGGAAAAACACCAAAGAGGGAATACTCTATGTGAGGCCCTCTTCATTGCGGGAAGAGCAAACTTCCACCTGCGTGGTCCGCGACCCCTCAACTCCACCCGCCCCCACTCTGTCACCGCCCCCCTCCCCACCGTTTCTACCTACATGACTGCGTTCGCCTCCATCACCCCCATTACCACACACCCACCCCCTACATCAGCGCTCCCCTTCATCTTCACCCCTCCCTACCCCACTACCCACGCACCTACCCACATCCCCCCCGAGCTAGCTCATTTCATCCACTCTATGCCACATGACCCCCCCTACCCTCACCCCCACCCCCCCCCCCCCCATCCTATCTACATCCACCACCCACCCTATCGACAATCCCCCTCTCCTATCAAATCAACCACGACCCCGAACCTCAACATTCCCCCCCCAACCCCGGTCTCTAGCACCCACCCTACCGATATCGCCCCTGGAGGCTAGAGGAAGGTTGACACGACTCCTGGGGACCCTGCTGAGGCCAAAGGCCGTCAGAGGGCTGTACAGGTGGAGACCTGAGACTCCTGGGACAGGGCCAGGGACACCGGTACCATCAACACTAGACGAAACAGACCTCTCGTCGTCAGACCCAAACAAACCCAGAAGGCGTTCTCCTCATCGTGAAGAATAAACTTACCGACAGTGTCAGACGTAGCACTCCAATCTTACCCCCTCCTGCAGTCCCCTGACGCTGACCAATGTTCCGCCTGAACGTGTATTGGATTGCTTAGAAACACATCACACAACACACAAACACCACACACACACAACACACACACACACACACACAGCACACACACACCCACATCACACACACACACACAACACACACACACACACACACTACTCAATCATACACAAAATTAACAATTCTTTCCCTAACCACCGCACACACCCACACAGTAAAACAAACAGAACCGCAAGCCGAGTTTAATCATGCCTCAACTTGTCATCAACTGGCACCTGGTTATTAACAGTTAAACAGATTAACCTATCACAACCTTCCAGGATACCAGGTTAAATTATGCATGGAAAACAAATGGACGCTTTGTGTATATTTGATGTCGTGTGTGTGGCGCAATATCTCACAAACAACCCACAAATGAATCACACTTCACACATTATATAAATGTATGCATTCATATATTTTGCATTTCTGCATAC
>OLKM01001727.1:0-11779 GCA_900291075.1 Melanogrammus aeglefinus
GATAATTAAGGCATTCATACAATGATGCTCAAGAGAGAGATGAGGTGTGTGTTTTTTGTGTGGGGGGGGATTTTCTAGCGGGGGGAAGGGGATACTCATGTATTGAATTGCCTTTGGTCTGCGTGATTAGACATGAAGTTGCGGTTGGGTCACCCAACCAACACCTCATTCCTGGAAGTGTACACACACATGACTTTATTGGTTGTTAACCCGCTCCTGCTGTTTAAAATGTTGCGCTGTCAGTCGGTGTTTTTTGCCAAGTGCAAAAGATTTGCTTTTACACTTTCCCTCACATTTGCTCAATGTGTATAAATCTGTGTTTTGAATCACCTCTTAATTAAAAAACAATAAAATAAATAAATAACGAGATTCTAGTTTAGTGGACTTATATGTCAGAAGGAGCGATCAGTACATTACTTTAAAATCCCTAAAACAAAAAAAATTCTGCTGACCAATCCGTTCCCTACTTTTGATGAAACGATCAAAAGCAGTCTATTCCTCCCTCGTCAGCCACGACGCGCGCTCATGTTTCATTGCGCAGGACTGTAACGAGATGATGTTCCTTGCTGTTGACCGTCGTCCGTATGACATGAGATTGTGTGAAACATTCTCATATGGATATCGGCAATGAAGTGCATTAGACAGTGGGTACGGTAATATATATCTGTGCAGCGAGCGATGATATTGTGATATTGATACGGTTCAATTTGAATTCCAATGGCTTTTCTTTTTGTAATATACATTTATATTGTCGTCGAAAACTAGTGTTGTCATTTTTGGGGAAAAGTTGTATGTTATAGGTTGTTTAGTCAAGGTTTCAGGGGATTAGTGGTTAAGTATTCTTCTTGGGGCGGTCAGTTTTGATAATTTGTCAGGTCTTACATGCTAACAACTGAATATTTCAAAAGAGAATCAGAGGAACAAAGGATTTCCACCATGGTCTGAATCACACGAATAAAGGTCATGATCGCTTTAGTATTCACTCAAAACGACGTGTGAAAGGATGTCTCGATTAGTACTACTAAAACATAACTGTGCTTCTGTAATAGTCCTCAGAAAGGCCTTTGTTAGGGTCTGACCATAGCCATATGAAATAGTTTAGAACCATCAACAGCTGAGGCAGCTGAAGCCAGCGTACTGCAGTCATTCACACCGGCCATTATCTGGTTGTTAAAGAAAAGAAGATTTAGGCCTAGTAGCAGTAGTTTGAGTAGTAGTAATAGTGGCAGTAGTAGTAGTAGTAGTAGTAGTAGTAGTAGTCGTAGTAGTAATAGCACAAATAGTAGTAGTAGTAAAAGCACTAGTAGTCGTAGTAGTAGTAGTAGTAGTAGCACTAATAATAGTAGTAGTAATAATAGAGTACTATTTCTGGCAGTAACAGTAGTTGATTTAGGTAAAAGTAGTGGTAATAGTATTATTTATTGTAATTATAATATGTCCTCTTCTCTTCTTTACCATCGTGAACAAACATTATTTAATCAAGAAATGTGAATTCAATATACACAAGTTTCAAACTGTGTTTATCTGTTCATCCGTCTAACGGCGGAATAAAAGGTTATTAAACTATGGACATACAGTCACAAACATACAAACCTACTCATCAGGGGGCTGAATAAAATTGAACAATTACACACAACCACTCCTCCCATGAGTTGGTGTGAGTGCTGACGATGCGCAGCCCTAACGCTCTTCACAAACGGTGGTTTTATTTTAAAAATATAAGATTGAACGTGAATCGAGCAAAAACTTGTATTTGTATTCCTTCCACTAAATTACTCCGTCTCTCAGTGAAGCACGGTAAGTTGTACGTTTGTGTTGCTTTTAAGTCGGGTTAGGCTCAGCTAGCGTTTAGTTTGTCCCTGTTCTGCCATAATTGATTTCCCTTGTGAGACCCTGGCCCACAAATCAACCCCTAATGTACCTGCTTGTACACTTTGCATTTCCTCCCTGCTACTCAGAGAGAGAGAGAAGAGAGAGAGAGAGAGAGAGAGAGAGAGAGAGAGAGAGAGAGAGAGAGAGAGAGAGAGAGAGAGAGAGAGAGAGAGAGAGAGAGAGAGAGAGAGAGAGAGAGAGAGAGAGAGAGAGAGAGAGAGACAGGGACAGGGACAGGGACCGAGAGAGACAGGGACGGAGACGGAGAGAGACAGAGACAAAAGTCATTTAGCAAAATGAGTAAAACATTGATACTCGTGAGCACTTTCCAGTCAGAGCTCGCCCTTGTCGGCACTATGTAGAATCACGCCTGTGGTTGGTGGAGTTTATTACGCACATGCATTATTGATATTAATCAGTGTTGAGCAGATGGTCTCTCTCTCTCTCTCTCTCTCTCTCTGTCTCTCTCTCTCTCTCTCTCTCTCTCTCTCTCTCTCTCTCTCTCTCTCTCTCTCTCTCTCTCTCTCTGAACAGTTGTGACTCGTTATTTTCAATCTGCTGTGCAATTATTTTTTTTGCTGTTTTTTTAATTATTTGACATCACTGTTATGGTACCAGCACAGCATGTTATCAATCCATGGTGATATGTTGATAGATGATAATTATATTCAGACTAATGTTTCGCCCATACCTCCCATAATGCATCTTGTGGAAGTGAAGTGCCCTCCTGTTCGTAGTAAAGCTGGCCAGCCCAGAGAGTCGTTTTACAGTAAGGTCTTCTGAGTTGATGCAGAAATGCATTATTTGTGTTAACAACTGAGGAGGCTTAAATGATCTGAAGAAGACTGCTGCGAGTTGCTTTTGTCTGTGAAGAGGATATCTTCACAAAGGGGCTCTGGCTGCATTCCAATAGTCGCTCTGTCGTGGATCCCGCTCAGCTCCCGCGTCCTCAGATCTCCATTGGTCCAATCTGTCCCTGAACACGCAGTGAGAGCAGCGGCCTTTAGGGGGTGATCACACAGAAGGCTCTGGAGGCTGTAGAGCGGGGGCCGTGTTACCCTGCCTTTCTGTTGAACCCAAGATGAAAGCAGACGGTTTTACTCCTACCACCGCAGAACGTCTGCACTTAACCCCGCCATGATGGCGGGCGCTTTCAGTCCAGAGTTGAGTGTTGTTTTAAACTCAAACCAACAACAAAAAGATTGGGGTGCTCAATGACGCTTGTTGGCAGAAACAAAACAGCCGATCCTCGGCTGTTAAGTAGGATTCAATTGGTTAGACCTACAACCAATCAGAGCAATGAAGAACGGAACATAGGCCTACCCTCTGAACATTCATTGTACCAAACTGCCCTGCATTAGATAAACGGTTGGGACTGGTCTATTGGAGCTCTGTCTGAAAAGGGGGGAGGGGAGGTGACGGATATGTCCAGAGCAAACTAAATACGAGGCTAAAGTATCTCCTGCTCGACCACTAAGGGCTCGTCTCTTCCAGGAAATAATAAACGAGCGATAGGAAGGAGGTCCATGGAAAAGAGTTGTTGACTGCAGCCCATTGTGTGCATTGTACAGAGATAACTCATCTGGCCCTCTCCCCTGGACCCCGGTCCCCCAGGCCGTGGCGGTGTTGGAGTGTGTGAGGGGAGGCCGTCTGCTGGAGGAGCCCAGGACGCTGCAGTTCAGTGGGAACGGCTTCAGCCTGCAGGTCTCCATCCAGGACCTCCCACAGCTCCTCTGGAGCATCAAGCCCTTCACCACCTGCCAGGTACGCCCCGGAGATACGGGTGTGTGTGTGTGTGTGTGTGTGTGTGTGTGTGTGTGTGTGTGTGTGTGTGTGTGTGTGTGTGTGTGTGTGTGTGTGTGTGTGTGTGGTGTGTGTGTGTGTGTGTGTGTGTGTGTTTGTGTGTGTGGGTAGTGTGTGTGTGTGTGTGGTGTGTGTGTGTGTGTGTGTGTGTGTGTGTGTGTGTGTGTGTGTGTGTGTGTGTGTGTGTGTGTGTGTGTGTGTGTGTCAGTAAGTGAGTTAGAAAGAGGATGTGCGTGTACAGGTGTTGGTGCACGTGCATGCTTTCACAAGCTTATGTGTGATAGACATTGTAATGCAGGTTGATAGTGGACCAACACCGGCTCCAGTGTACCAGCCAACAGTACAGTGTACACTCTAACTATAGGACAGAAACAGACTCATTTCAACACACATGGCATCCAACCGAGACGTTCCTGAAGTCCTCTGAGACCCAGTGTGGTGAAGTGTGTGGCCCTTGTTCCTCCATGTGACTGCTCCTCTCCCTCCAACACCGTTACGCTCCGCGTCCCCGCGAGGTCACATCCAAGCACAGACAGAGCAACACAAGGGGCATCAGCGAGAGCTATCTCCTCCACACACACACACACACACATACACTAGATAACATACACATGCACCCAACCACAAACACACACAAATAACTCACGTACACATGAATACACACGCGCGCACACACACACATAAAACAGACACACAAACACACATAACACACACATGCATAATATACAAACACCCATAATGCACAACTTTAATTATAACTTCGAGTTACATTCAAACACATTGACCGAGACACGAACAACCCCCACTCATCCTTATGAATTTTAGGGTGTGTGTGTGTGTGTGTGTGTGCTGTCAGCCCGTCTCTGGCGACACCCTCGTCTCGGCCGAGCCGGGAGTTGGGCCAGAGATCACCATCGTTTTAAACACAAGAGCACTCGTCCCCCTTTGAAACGGATTGGACCGCTCCGAATTGGTCCAGCCTGACCTCGTGTTGCCGCGTTCTCCGTGAGCACTAAGCCTTCCATCCCGAGCGTCCAATGAAAACCTGTTTAATCGTGGAAACGACTGAAACGGGTTTCTTTTTTCTCAGCGTTTGATTTAAACAAACACAAAAGAACAATCAGCCGCTGTGTGCTTATTAAGTCTGACCCCGTCTCTCTCTCTCTCTCTCTCTCTCTCTCTCTCTCTCTCTCTCTCTCTCTCTCTCTCTCTCTCTCTCTCTCTCTCTCTCTCTCTCTCTCTCTCTCTCTCTCTCTCTCTCTCTCTCTCCTCTTCTCTCTCTCTCTCTCTCTCTCTCCTCTCTCTCTCTTCTCTCTCTTCTCTCTCCCTCTCTCTCTCTCTCTCTCTCTCTCTCTCTCTCTCTCTCTCTCTCTCTCTCTCTCTCTCTCTCTCTCTCTCTCTCTCTCTCTCTCTCTCTCTCTCTCTCTCTCTCTGTCTCTGTCTCTCTCTGTCCCTGTCTCTGCAGGTCAAAGGTCGCGAGCAAATCCTCCAAGTGTACACGCCAGAGGCGGAGGTGAGCCCAGAGAGTGAGAGTATGAGAAGTGGGGGAGAAGGGGGGCAAGAGACGGAGAAAGAGGGAGAGGGTGGGGGAAGGGGGGAGAGAGCAGCAGCAGGTGTTTCTCTGCGAAAAGCCATGGAGCAAGAAAGACATCACCTCGTCGTTAAAGACACCGTTTTCAAACTAGATGGGCTTTTGTCTGATTGTTGTTCCATTTCTCTGAAAATCGTTCTCCTTCATATTCCTCCTACTTTTTCTTTCTCCTCTTCTTGGACCAGCAGAGTGAAAAGGGGCTGATTCCTCTCTTCCCCCCGTCCCACTGTCCCCTCACCTCCGAGTCGGGGTCCACCGCCTTCAAGATCCCCCCGTCCATCCATCAGCGCATCTGTGCCACCTTCGACTCGGCCAACTCCAAGGGCAAGGACTGGCAACTGCTGGCCCAGAAGCTCCACGTAGACAGGTAAACACCACGTAGACAGGTAAACACCATGAAGACAGGTAAACACCACATAGACATGCACCTCATAGACAGGTAGACACCACATAGAAAGGTAAACACTATGAAGACAGGTAAACACCATGAAGACAGGTAAACACCACGTAGACAGGTAAACACCACGTAGACATGCACCTCATACACAGGTAGACACCACGTAGAAAGGTATACACTACTTACAACAACGCAGGGTTGATGCTTACTTCAAGGCAACAGCTGTATCTTGTTTACCATGCTGCTGATTACTACACAGGATGGAGCAGAAGTCACGTTCAACAGCCACGTTCAATGCTAATCTGTTTACTCAACGCTCGGGCGATATAAGGACCATTTTCATGCTAACAAAGCAATTTTTTTTCTTCGGACCAGAATTAGATTGACAACTTTTGCTGCGTGTAAGTGTATTTGTTTATGTGAGAAAGACTCATAATCCCAGATCCTAAATCCCTATACCACTGTATCAATATCGCAAAAAGTCCCTATTTCGCAAATGGTCCCCTAATTGAAATACAGACTTACATACTGGCTTAGGTACATGGCTTACTCCATGTACCTAAGTGTAAGGTGTTATCGTCGGACAGACATGTGAACCATTTGACCCGGAGGTCTGAATCGCATCTAGCTCTTCAAGTTTATTTTTCCTCCGTTCTCATTAAATCAGCAAAACACTAGCAAACCGTCGCGCTGGTACTAGCTAACAATGCTGCGCATGACTCAGGAAAACACAGACACAAACTCTCGCTCGCTATGTCTCCTCAACCTGGTTACAAATCGAATCTATGTGGTTGTGACAGCGTTTCCGAACAACCAACGAGGTGTTATCGTTTGAGAAACATGATGTTCATGATTCCTAATGGAACAGCGGCCTCGTTAGCAAGTCACGCTGCCCCCGGAATCACGAGCGCCGTTGGCCCTTAATCAAAGTTTTTATTATTTTTCCGATTATTTTTTATTGCTCATCACTTAATTGGAAGGCGCTGGGAAATGTGAGCATTGAAAGTGTTGCCCTGTACTGACGTCGTATTTTCCGAAAGAGATGTAAATAGGATTCTTATACGGCAACACCTGGCGTGGCAAGAATAGTAAGATACTGACTGCATGTTGAACCCAATAAAAGCCCAACAGCAGGTGTAATAAAGTAGCATGTACCTTGTTAAGCAGCTTTTCTTTGCAATTATTTCTTCAAGGGTGCTCTGGCATCATTTAAGCATCCTCACTTTAATGATCAGAGACATGGGGCTAAAAGTGCCCTCTGCTGGAAGCAGGTGATAATTCGATCTGAAATAAAGGGGATTTGATTCAATAATGCATTTTTCCCTGTAGGCAATTCAAGTGTTTATGCAGATCCTTGCAAAGGACTCATATAGTAATTGCAACGTAAAATTTGATTCGATAATATACACAATCTCAGCCACTTTCAATTATGGAATAAAATATATAAAATCTTGGAAAGGAAACCAACCTCTTATCTAGCTAAATTACGTCAGCCACCTTGATGTAACTTTCATTTGGAACACTGTTGGAAAAGTTTCAACATGCAATATAAAGCAGTAAGGTGACGATTTGAACGGCAGTTATTTTCCATATTTACCTTTTCATCCTATCCTCTTTCCACCTCTCTCTCTCTCTCTCTCTCTCTCTCTCTCTCTCTCTCTCTCTCTCTCTCTCTCTCTCTCTCTCTCTCTCTCTCTCTCTCTCTCTCTCTCTCCATCCCAAACATCCATTGCTCCCTCACTCCATCCCTCCTCCCTCCTCCCCCTTCCGTCTCTCCCTCCTCCCCCCTCCACCCCTCCAGGAACCTGAGCTACTTCGCCTGCCAGAGGAGCCCGTCAGCGGTCATCCTCAGCCTGTGGGAGACCCAGCACCAGACCTCGGGGGACGTGGACTCCCTGGCCTGTGCTCTGGAGGAGATTGACAGGGCCCCGTCACCCAGGACATTCACCCCACTGGGGCAGGGCAGCGACCAGCCAGACTCTGGATTCTCTTAAAACACAAAACACCCACCGGGATTGGCAGGCCTTTGTAGGGTTCCCGTCGGGAGGACCCAGACCTTGGTGGGGGAATTTTAAGGTTCATTAACTCTGGTAAGGATCCCGTGGTGGCGCTACAGGAGGAGGAAGAGGAGGCGCAGTAGCACAATGATGTTGGAGAAGGGATGCCGCCGTGAGGAAGACGAGGGACGGACAGAGAGGGAGATACTAGAGGCTTTGTTCCGCCTGCGGTGTCGGTCACTCTGAGCTGCGTGGCACAGCCACAGGGAACAGCTTGGAGGTAGAAAAGGAACGCTGAGCTTCTGCACTTTGTTTTCATGTCGAAACAAAAAGATAATAACCTCTGATTTTGTCCCAGCGGGACGCTACGCTCCGACACGGTGAACGCTTGAGCAGGAAAGCTAGCGCGGGACGGGAAGAGAGGCAAGAGAGGACTTCCCTCTGGGGGCTGGGAATACGGTTCAAGAATACTGAGAAACATGTGCAGCTCGGACCGCCTCTCGCTGAGCCCCTGAGGACCGACCATACTACTTATTTCTTGGGGGGGGGAGGGCTGTCAAAATCGTAGTGTTTTATGTCTATGGTCGCATTCTTTTCATTAATTTTTTATTGTGTTATTCCGTGTTTCTAATGTTACAGAGACAGATTGAAACTCGGCGAGACTCACTAATCGACTCCGCTCTGAGTTAATTGAACCGTTCATCTGACCGTCAAACACTAAATGGATCACTCAGTGACGGAAGAGGGATTTGTGTGAGCAGGGATCTTGGGAAGCATTATAATATTGTCTTGCGTTAAAAATAAACACATAGTCTCTTACACACAGGAACACATGCGTATACAAAATGAAAGGCACTCTCTCTCTCACACATACATGGAAACACACACATACAGAAAAACAACTCTCACACAGAAAGCAACACACACACAGGAACAAAACAACAGTTTATCTCTCACACAAGAACAAAGACACACACGACAACTCTCACATACACGTAAACACACGAACACACACACCCATCCCATCAACTATCTAACTCTCAGAATACTAGTCTTACATAGATATCTTGTTGCGTAAAGTTGTATACTACTGCAGATTATACCGTTGGCCGTTGCTTTGCTTTGAGATCTTTTTGTTCAGTGCTTTTCCGTTAGCGCTACCATGCCTTTACTTCGCAGAGGAGCACCTTGTGTCAGCCCTCATTGGGATTCTATAGAGGAGCCTCGCTCGGCTCCCCTTCCAAGATGTGGTTTCTCCTTGGAGATATCTCTCCTCCGATTACCCCCCACTCGACCCAAACACCTTCTCCCACCCCGAGGTAGGGCCCAGTACACCTGCAGAACCCTCTAGAACGTATTAAAACTAATCCCCAGATTTTAATCCTAAATAAACTATAGCAGACACACCTGACATATTTCAGGATGAAAATCTGAGGACTTGGAAGGGGATCCAAAGAGGGGCCGATTCCTCTCTGCCAGCCTTCAGCCTTCAAGATCCCCCTGTCTATCCATCAGCGCATCTGTGCCACCTTCGACTCGCCAAACTCTAAGAGCGAGGACTGACAACTGCTGGCCCAGAAGACGTGTATTGCCTCCTATGTTGTCTCTAGGTCCACTTTAGAAAATTAAGATACTTTTTCACCATCGATTAATGGATGATATATGGCAATCATCAAATATATTTTATTTTGAATATGTATTTTTCTAAAAAATTAAATAAAATTTGATGACAGAATAATGGCACCCAATCTTAATCAGATACTGTTCAACCAATTCATTTATATTAGCCTTGATAAACCATTCATACATAAATTAATTAATGACAAAATGCTGTATATTAAGTGTTCAATCCATTAACTTATAATTGATGACGATCTATAGAGGAAAATGATTGCAGTGCTCCTCTGTCTGGAAAAAATGTCATGCCCTTTTGATTTCTTATGGTCAAAAATGTGTGTGTGTGGTCTTACTTTATGTTCTTGTAAATTGCAAGGTGGTTGGGTAACACACGGTTTCCATGAGTAACACACTGAAGTAAGTTACTAGCCCGTAGCTCCACTCGTAGCTAACAGATGTGGGCTTCTGATGGTGACATTTGGTACGGTCCCGGCCCATTTTTAAATCAGAGGACAGGACGTCCCAAAGGATAAAGAATGATTGGCGTGTCTGAGTAAATAAAATCCAAACTATTCACAAACAAAAGTGGATTCCACTTTGTGCCCATCCATGGAAGCTATTTGATAGGTAAATAGCGGCATTTTACGAGAAATATTTGGGGAGTGACTCTTGGCCTGGTTGGTAATACTATATCCAGCAAAGGTCACGCCAACAACGACATTCAAATGTCAATATGACTATTCTCTATAGTTTGAGTTTGACTGACCTGCCTGATATATTTTTGTCATTTCCCATATCTATGCGTAGGTTAGAATTACAATTAATTAAATACACACAGACACACCAACGGTACAGAGTCAACCTTCTTGCTGAGTGCAAGGCGACACTCAGCTAGGAAGAGCTGTGGATCAAACTAACAACCTTTCGGTTACAAGACAACTGCAACCTGCTGAGCTAAGCCGACCCATGGATGGAGTTGTCTGTGTTTTGAACACTACTAATAGTGCATTTGTGATTCTCGAGCGACCCACTTTAAAATTCTGAAGAACCATCTCATACTATGACGATAAGGTATCCGTTCCATTTATTCCACAATGTGGGCGTGGCCACCTGCTGGAATGATTTGATTGGTCGACAGCATCAACTGGTCGGCTGGGTATATTTTTAACTAGGTGCCCTTCAATTTTTAACAATATAGAAATTGAGAGCCAAACACTGTCGTCAACAAGGACGGTTTTGAACTTCATATACCGTCTCCTGACAAATTCCTCCAATATCAATAAATCCAGGTGCATAAAACCCATCCGGTCAACACCAAGCTAATGAGCACATCTAATGAGCACATTTTAAACGAAGCCCCTTCCTACACCGTGAAACCATAATGGACTGATGACCCTGTTCGCAGACCTCTTCGTCATTGCATTGTATGAATTTCCCCGCTGGCCAGGTTATTCTTCAGTTTCACTTTCTCCTGACCTCGCAACCATTTGAAGATCACAGGAGTAACTATTAAATCAATTTACATTATGGTTCAACCTGAAAGATGTTCGTCACTCTGACCTCCCTAGAAGACACATACTTGCCAACTTGAACTTCCCCTGTTGACTGCTCTTGTACTCAAGGTGAGTGCACTTCTTGTCTTATGCTATATCGGAAATCATCACTTTTTACTGGGATAAATGCACAATTAAAGTGAGCGTTAGGTGTTCTTTCGACAAATCAATGTCAGACATGATTTATTTTCGTGAACATGGTAAGTTAGCTAGCTTTTGAATGACCCTACTATTGACTGATAAAAATCCCATTTGCATTAGGTTCTTACTGTATATTCTAAGGTGTGATTTAGGATTTGAGCACTTACAACTCTCAAATCCCTCTAATATGGTGGTGCAGGATTGCCAAACAAAAAAATATTATGATTTATAAATGGTCATAGTATAGCCATTGCGTTTGGGTTCCTCACAAGGTGGTTTTATTACATGTAAGTGGGATGGTCAATTTCATCCTAATGTGTGCATAAAACCCTCGGGGCCTGCACTGAGTCAGTTAAAATCAGTCTAGCCTAGTACGCGTTCAGGACAGGTTGCCAACCGCACAGATACACAAAACTGTGAGTTATCTCTCCAGTGAAGTAAGGATATTGATTGTTGTGTTTCAGTTGCCACACTGTCAGGCGTTCAGGTATGCAGAAATTCTTCTGCATATCCAAATGAAAAATGTAATATATTATTAAGAAAATGCATCAGGAGTTTGTAAACAGGGGATTGGGTTTAGGAGAAGTGTACAGAAAAGCGTGCATGTTTTCTTCATCTATAATGTTTTATTTGTAGTTGTACCTTTCTGTATGGCACTTGAACTGCAGTTAATAGGCAGAGTTAGGGACCTTAATAATTTAGATGAAGAAACGTTGATTTTACATTCAAAACAGATGGAAATTCTGACATTCGATCAAAGTACGACAAGTGATAAATACTATTGTTCAGCATTTTTCTGGGGTTTTTC
>OLKM01001727.1:16643-110470 GCA_900291075.1 Melanogrammus aeglefinus
CAAGAACCACAAGACACATACAACACGACACTCTCAACATAGCAACGTAAAAACACGAACACACACACCCACCCATCAACTATCTAACTCTCAGGAATTACTAGTCTTACATAGATATCTTGTTGGCGTGTATATACCGGTTGGCGCGTCTGCTTTTGCTTTGAGACTTTTTTGTTCAGTGCTTTTCGCGTTAGCGGTACTTCGGCAGAGGTAGCACCTTGTGTCAGCCCTCATTGGGATTCTATAAGAGGAGGCCTCGCTCGCTCCCCTTCCAAGATGGTACTTGGAGATTATCCTCTGCCTGCCGATTAACCCTCCGATTACCCCACCCCCACTCGAACCCCCCAAACAACCTTTGCTCCCACCACCGAGGTAGGCGCCCAGTAACACCTGCAGTTAAACTTCTCTCTCTCCTAGAACGTATTAAAAACTAAATCGTTCCCCCAGATTTACATCCTAAATTAAAAACTATTAGCAGACAGCAGCCCTGACATATATTTCAGGATGAAAACACTCTAGAAGGAACTTGGAAGGGGAATCCAAAGAGGGGCCGAATTTACCTTCTCTGGCCAGCCTTGATCTCAGCCTTCAAGATTCCCCCTGTCCTATCCACATTCAAGCGGCATCTGTGCCACCTTCGACTTCGCCAAACTCTAAGAAGCGAGGACTAGACAACATGCTGGCCCAAAGAAAAGACGCTGTATTGCTCCAAAATGTCTGCCCTCTAGGTCCACTTTTAGCAAAATAAAGATAACTTTTTCACCCAGAATCGATTAATGGATGATATATGGTCAATCATCAATGAATAATTTTAATTTTAAGAATAATGTATTTTTCTACAAAACATTCAAAAGTAAAATTTGATGAACAGAAATAATTGCACCCAATCTTACATCATAAGATACTGTTCCAGCCAAATTCATTTATACTAGCCTTGATAAACAACCATTCATCACATAAATTGAATTAATGACAAAATGCTGTATATTATTTAAGTGTTCAATCCATTAACTCATAATTGATCGACGATTCTATAGAGAAAATGATTGGCTAGTGCTCCTTCTGTCCTGGAAAAAATGTTCAATGCCTTCTTGATTTCTTAATGGTCAAAAAGTGGTTGTGTGGTGGTCTTACTTTATGTTCCTTGGTAATGGCATAGGTGGTTGGGCTAACCACGGTTTCCCCAATGAGTAACACCACTGAATAAGTACTAGCCGTAGCTCCACTCGTAGCTAACAGACTGTGGGCTTCTGATGTGACATTTTGGTACCGGTCCCCCCGGCCCTTTTTAAACAGAGGACAGAACGTCCCACAATGGATAGAGAAATGATGTGGGCGTGTCTGAGGAAAATAAATCCAAACTAAACACCAAACAAAAGTGATTATCTTGTGCCCATCATGCGAAGCTATCTCTGATAGGTAAAGTAGCCGGCGTTTTAACGAGAAATCAATTTGGGAGTGACTCTTGCCTGTTTGGTAATACTATACAACAATAGGTCTACGCCCAGACAACGAACATTCAAATGTCAATAAATGACTATTGCGCTAAGTTTTCTTATTGAGCTGGCCATGCTCCTGATATATTTTTTGTCATTTCCATTATCTAATGCCGTAGGTTAGAATTACAAATTAATTAAACTCACACAGATTCGGACACAACTTTACCAACCGTAGGCACCTGAGTCAACCTCTTGCTGAATGCAAGGCGTACACAGCTAGGAAGAGCCTGTGGAATCAAAGCGAACACAACCTTTCGGTTACAAGACAACTGCAACCTGCTGAGCCTAAAGCCGTACCCATGGAATGGAGTTGTCTGATTTTGAACACTACTAATAGTGCCAATTTTGTGAGTTCTTCGAGCGACCCACCTTTAAAAAATCTGAAGAACCATCTCATACTTATGACGATACAGTTGTATCCGTCCAATTATTCACAATGTGGGCGTGGCCACCTGCTGGCAATGCAGTTGATTGGTCGACTGCATCACCTGGTCGGCTGGGATATATTTTTAACCTAGGTGGGCCCTCACAATTTTTAACAATTTTAGCAAATTGAGCAGCCAAAAGCACTGTCGTCAACAAGGACGGTTTAAACTTCATATACCGTCTGCCTGACCAATTCCTCCAATATTCAATAAATCCGAGTGCATAAAAAGCCCAATCCGTCACACCCGAAGTATAGAGCACGTTCTTAAACAAGCCGCTCTTCTACACCGTGAACCATAATGGACTCGCAGTGACCTCCTGTTCGCAGACATCATCGTACATGATAGTATGTCAAATTTCACCCCCGCTGGCCAGATAGTATTCATTACCTACTTGCAGTTCACTTTCTCCCTGACCTCGCACCATTTGAATCACAGGAGTACTAATAAATCAAATTTACATTATGTTCACACCCTCTCTGAAATGTTCGTCACTCTGACACCCTGCCTAGAAGACATCATACTGCCCGTAACTTGAACTTTCCCTGTGACTGCTCTGTACTCAAGGTGAGTGCACTTCTTGTCTTTGCTATATCGAAATCATACTTTTTACTGGATAAATGCAAATTAAAGTGAGCGTAGGTGTCTTTCGACAAATCAATGTCAGACATGATTATTTTGTGAACATGTAAGTTTAGCTAGCTTTTGAATGACCCTACTATTGACTGATAAAAGTTCCCATTTGGCAAGGTTACTGTATATATAAGCGTGATTTAGTATTGAAAGCACTCCACATCTCAAGATCCTCTAAAGATATGGTGCACGGATTGCCAACAAAAATATTATGATTTCATAACTGTGCATACGTATAACGGGCATTGCGTGGGTTCTCACGGTGGTTTTAACTTACACGTAAACTGACAAGTCCATTTCATCCTAATGTGTGCATAAAACCCCTTCGGACCATGCGTGCACTGAAGTCAGTTTTATAGCGTCTCAGACCAGAGCTTGCCAAACCGGCGACAGACTAACACAAAATGTTAGTTATCTCTCCAATGAAGTAAGGATATTGATTTGTTTTCAAGTTGCCCCACTGCTCAGCGGGCCTTCAGGTTATTCAGAAAGAATCTCCTGGCATATCCAAAAGAGAAAATGTAATATATTATTTAAGAAAAATGCATCAAGAGGTTGCTAAAAAGGGGATGGTTAAGGGAAGTGTAACAGGCGAAAAGCGTGCATGTGTTTTTCTTCATCCTATAATGTTTTTATCGTAGTTGTACTTCTGTATGATCACTCTGAATCTGCAGTTACATAGGCAGAGTTAGGACTTAATAATCTTAGATGAAGAAACGTTGATCTTACATCTCTAACAGATGGACAATTCTACATTTCAATACCCATATAAATATTTCAGCATCTTTCTGGGTTTTTTTCTAGCCGACCAATGTGATGTGCAAATGCGGTCAATCGTTGTGGAAGACGAAGATGACAGGGAGACCCAGTTGACATCAGATCTGGGACGCCACATGACATCTTGACATGAGTGGCGTTGAGTGCGGTGGGCCTTCTGACCGGGCTTACTTAGGTTCTCAACGGCACTCTCTGCGCGCCTTCCTCTCAATAGTACATATCATATTATTTATCTGTCTGTCACAATTCGATCTCTTAGATGAATTAATCAAAAAGAAGGGCCTTCCTCCCTGAATGTGGAGCCACAGTGGTCTCGAATATGGATTGACCTCAGGACGGACTGAACTCAGCACGGACTGACCTCAGCACGGCATAACACGGACTGAACTCAGCACAGATGGACCTCAGCACGGACTGACCTAGACACGGACTGAACTCAGCACGGACTGACCTCAGCACGGACTGACCTCAGCACAGACTGACCTCAGCACGGACTGACCTCACCGCCCGCCAGCCAGCCAGCCCCCATGGGTAAAGCCAATGCTGGTTGGTGTGGAGCAGTGTCACAGTACGACCACCCCCCCCCCACCCCACCCCAGGCTTTTAGCAAACTCGATGTGTATGCAGAAATCTAATTTAAGTACCCCACTTGGGTATGTTTCAGTAGCGCTTTCAAAGAGGTAGCTTTATGGTGCTTTTCCACTGGCGGGTACGCTTCGGACCCAGCAGGCCTCAGCCCAGTAGGGAGTGTCAGTACCCCATCGGGGGAGTACTGTGAGACGAGTACGACTCAATATGGATCAGTCTGGATGATGTGGTTGATGTTTTAAACAAATTCTTAGATGTGGGACCAAAAACAAATGAAGTGGTGGATACTGATCTTTGGGATAGAAATAGCAGCTCTACTTTTCTTAGAGCAGTCGAAGGAAAAGAAATCATAGACACTGTAAGAAAATGTAAGAGCAAATCTTCTACTGATTGCAATGATATTGATATTGTCACGATCCTGCTGTTGGGTAATGTTAAGCTGGTGGGTAACTGGTTGTCCTGGTAACTGTGGGAGTGGCTCCCTTGATTGGCCTTGATACGGGTCACCTGGGGAATCCAAGATGGCTGAACAGACAGCATGGTGCCACACTTGTTTCCCTAAACACGCTCCGAAAGAGGTGAAGGTTTTCCCCTTCTACAAGGAACAGTCACCAGGACTAAGGGGTTCCTAAAAGGGGGACGTGACCACCCCCTCTTGTCGTGTACGGTTTGTCTAGTGTGTCGTTCTATATTATATGTCAAACTATATAAACCAAACCGGGACAGGCTACAGTTTGCTCCAACGCTTGGGCTATCCCTCAACACTTCAAGGAAGGACAAATGCTCGCCAGGAACCAGGTGAGTCACTGCCCACGTGGCCGGAAGCAAGTTGCCTGCCAGCTGTGGGTTTTAGCACTTATGTGTCTCGACTCCTGCCTAGACAGTGAAGCCGGTTCGACACTAACAGTGGGGTCGTGACAATATGATTATAATAAAAAATGTTGTTGAGGTAATTGTAGACCCATTAACCCACATATGTAACTTGTCTTTTCAATCCGGTACATTTCCAAAGGAAATAAAAATAGCAAAGTAATACCAATATATAAAAATGGGGATAGACACCATTTCACCGATTACAGGCCTGTTTCTTTATTCTCCCAATTCTCAAAAATCTTAGAAAAACTCTTTGCAGAGAGACTTGATAATTTCATAGAAAAAAATTAAATTTTGGTCGACAATCTGCATGGATTTTGGACAGAGAGATCAACATCAATGGCATTAATGGAACTTATCGAAGAAATCAACAATTGCATAGACAATAAAAAAAATGGTAGTGGGAATATTAATAGACCTAAAAAAAACATTTCATCAAAAAAAACACAACATTTTACTTAACAAACTAGAGCGGGACGGCATCAGAGGGGTTGGATTGGACTGGGTGAGAAGCTACTGAAAAAACAGGTAACAATTGGTTGAAATAGGTGATCATAAATAAAAATATTTAAAATAATGACTTGTGGAGTTCCTCAAGGGTCTGTGTTAGGTCCGAAACTTTTCATTTCTGTAATATTAATAGCATATGTAGAGTATTCAAAATATAACTGAAATTTATTCTATTTGCGGATGATACAAATATTTTTTTGTTCCAGTGATTTTTTGAAGCAGCTTTTGGAGGTTAACACAGCAGAAATGAAAAAATTAAAACATTGGTTTGATATCAAAAACTGTCTCTTAATTAAAGCAAAACAAAGATTATGCTATTTGGAAATCATAAAACAAACCCTCAAGTCCAATTGATAATTGATGCAAAATCTGCTGCAAATCACATAAAAATCACGTTAAAGCAAAACTGGCAAAAAACTATAGCAATATTGGGAAAATCAAGATACATTCTGGACCACAAATCATAACATACTCTCTATAATACACTCATTTTGCTATATCTAACTTACTGTGTGGAGATATGATGAAATACTTACCAAAACCAACCTACAGCCGTTATGCACATTACAAAAAAAGCAATAAGGATCATCAATAACGTTGGATATCTTGAACATACCAACTCAGTAGTTCTAAAGTCACACGCACTGAAGCTTACTGATCTGGTTCGATTTAAGACTGAACAAATTCTGTTACTTTTAAGAGTTGTTCTAAAGTCACAGGCAATGAAGCTCACTGATCTGGTTCAATTTAAGACTGAACAAAAGACTTGAACAAATGTTTAAGGCAATAAATCAACTACTTCCGGGAAACATCCAAAAACTGTTAATGAAAAGACAGAGGCTGAATTCTTCAGTCTACTTGTTCTTTAAAACCTCTCTGAAATGGAAGGTTCCAGAAGCCCCTAATAAGGAATCCCATGGAATTCAAGGAGTTTTGCAAGAATTTAGGACTTTATATTTTTTTATAGAGCTGGGCAACGATTAAGAGTTTTAATCATGATTAATTGAAAAGTATTGGTGAGTTAACTCGAGAATAATCACACTTTTAAAATTATATTTTAAATCCATTCCAATTGAATTTAAATGAGATTAACGAGAGGAGGAGACGTTTTCTGGCGGAAACGTTCCCTGGTGCCATTTTGCAGTTTCGGAAAACAATTCCGCCGCAAACCAGGAAATACCTGGTTTAAAGTCAGTGGCCCGTTGTTCAGATGCTAATTTAAGGGCGCATGCATAATGTTGCTCTGTGCGCCTCGCGCATACACTTTGCTTCTCTCATCTACCTAGCCACACATTCTTGGTAAATTATTTGGGAAAGAACAGCTGATACAGCGGTAATAAGTTGTACTTTTAAAACAATGCAGCTGCAAACACCATACAGCAAACACATATTTTCTTAACACAGACATCGTGTACAAGCCCATAACTTTTAGGATGAGTGTTTGATTGTGAGAAACTATTGTTTTACCGCAAGTGAGTGTTAAAAGAATGAATGAATGTGGGCGCATGTGTGTGTATGTCTAAAATAATTAATGAATGCAGGCGCGTGTGTGCATCCATCTGTTTAAACACACGCAAACTAAACACGTAACGCATAAAACAAGTCCATTGCAATGTATAATAACGGGAGGATATTAGGAACACAAGTCGATATCATCTCATCAGATTCAAATGTGCTCATGGCCTTAATGGGGATGGGAGATGGCACTCTCATTGGTTTATTGCACGTTACGATCAAACCACACCTATGGATAATTAGACTACTTCAGGGCAACCATTTTTAGATTTGCGTCGGGTGCAAGAGTCATTTATCTGCCGAATAATAGCAACATCGCCATATAACCTCCCACAAAGCTACTTGTGTTTGGTGCTTCTCACTAGCGTTTCAGACAGTTAAAATAGGGCCCCAAAAGTTAAAGCTGCATAAATCCATTTCCAAGCGCCACAGGGCAAAGGGAGTACATTACAAAAAAAAATCTTGTGAAACAACTTGACAGCTAAACCACCCCTCAGTGCCGCCCCCTATATTTCCTAAAACAAAAATCGCATCAAGCGCACTTCAGAGGACTAACTCAATAAAAAAACAGATTGGATGAAGGCGGTGCTCATTGCCTGTCCATCAGCGTACGTGACGTACAACTGTTGTTCCGTATTTCAACCAAAGTGTTGACTTTAATAGCCGGATAACGATTCCACTGGGAGAATTTACAAAACACTGATCATTTAAATGGGGTTGGAGTGGGGGAGAGGGCCTAGGGACTGATGGAGTGGTTTAGAGCTCCATCTTTGCCCTGTAGCTATCGAGCAGCGGGGTCACATTGTGCTATTCTTAAATGTGTATGTTGTCTGAGATGCGATCCGGAGCAATCGGTGTGACAAAGAATTAATCGTGCCCTTGTTGTGCAGTAAGGGATGTGACAAAATGATTGCTGACACTTTTGTTACCTGGTCAAAGAATCCGTTGAGCAGACTGAGATGTGGGGAGGGATACGTAGCGAAGATCGTTGCGTTGGTCCCGTCCACAGACAGCGTCCCCTGGCCGTAGTCCCACAGCGCATCTGGTGGGGCACGCACATTACTGCGTTCAGTGTTGATGAGACCTGCTGCTTTATTAAATGTAAGCACCGGACTCCAAGACTCTCGTCCCTGCCTGACAGCAGGCCCTGTGTGTAAATTTTGAATAAGTATTGATCTTGTGTGTTTGTTGGTGCCGGTATTATCAGATTACATTAAGAGGAACAAATGGGTTTGATATGGGGGTGGGTGATCACACGGAGCAGCTCTAGGCACCGGCCTCTGCTGAGCGCCCCTTCTTGTGATGCTCCTTAAAGTTCAGAAGTTTTTTAACAACGCTTAACAGTGGAAATATGTTCAACCTTGAGTGCCGGGCGAAGAACAGCACCGCTTCACAACGAAAGGTAGGAAAGAGCTTGATCACATTTCAAACGATGTTGAGAAGCTGATTCGGGTGGTGTAAGCATAATCAAAACCAAATACAACATAATGGCACTGTGCCTTGTCAAATTAGTTTTCGCTGTTGAATAGTTTATACGGCAGAATTGTTTGAAGAAATCACTTCCCCCGCGTCTTTTGCGCCATTTCTGTGTGCGATTGGCCCCTCAGTGACGTAGGAGTGGGGCCTCCGGCTGCAGGAAGCATGCAGGTTCTCCGTGGACATCAGGGATGGAACCCAGCGTAGCCATTTTACATTTCAAGGACGCCTACCAGAATACATGCCAAATAGGATCTTGGCGCCCAGGAAGGCCCCCAACGTCTGGAAGAGGAAGTACACTGGGAACTTCCTCCATGACTCCCTCCCCAGTGGGCAGAGGGCAAAGGTCACGGCCGGGTTCAGGTGACCCCCTACGGACGGCGAGAAGGACAGAAACGTGAGACTTTCTAAACAGGACTCCTAAAGGAGATGTTTTCTTAGCTATGATCAGTGATTCAAAGAGCGAGAGAGAGATGGAGGCCTTCTTATCTTCTTAGAGAACACTCTCACCCCTGATTCTCAAAGATCGAACAGCAGCGCCGAGCCCATCTCCATGTAATTATGGGCTGTGTGTGAGACCCCGTAGAAACAGGAGGGAGGTCTCTGTGACACACACTAAATTGGAAGGATGAAAAGGCGAAGAGAAAAAAATAAAAAGTAACTTACAACAATAGTCAAAAAAATCTGGCAACCTTGGAGGGGAAGTGAACTGCTACGCTGGCTCATTCAAGCATGCACTTGTCTCCCGCCGCTCGCATTCACACCCTCACCCCGTCTGGGTTGGAGGTTTGTAATTACGCTTCCCTTTTTTGTGTGTGTGTGTGTGTGTGTGTGTGTGTGTGTGTGTGTGTGTGTGTGTGTGTGTGTGTGTGTGTGTGTGTGTGTGTGTGTGTGTGTGTGTGTGTGTGTGGTGTGTGTGTGTGTGTGTGTGTGTGTGTGTGTGTGTGTGTGTGTGTGCGGCGCGCACTGAAGAAGGGAGGTGGATCTGTTTCAACGGGGAGCGCTCGTACTTAATGCAATTCCTTGAGTGTTTGTGTTTGTCTTCACTTCCGACGCCATCATGCGCCCCTGTTTTATGATCGAGGAGGAAGGCTCCTCCATCTTCCTTGTATTCTTCTGACTTCTGGCAGAGTGTTTGTAGTGCTGATGACGGGCAGCTGTCGTTCTGACTGGTAAACAGCATGGTGATCCACTCCTGTAGGGTAAACACTAAATACTGCACTCATCAATGCCATAAAAATGCGGCGCTGATACATGAATCCTACAAAATCGTACAGACACAAGCAACCGAACAATTGAATTCATTGCGATTGAATCCCATTCGCTCAAACTTACAATTTCAGCACACCATCCATTCCCCCCATATAAGTTCCCCTATACGTTCCTACACCACTGTAACAGCCCCTCACCTGACACCTGTCCACTGATGAGGATCCCCAGCGTGGCGGCGAACCCAAAGGCCAGGTTGACGTGAGAAAGGCACCGTGGGAACCTCCGCTGAGAAGCATCTGGGCCACCGAGCCGCAGCCAAGGCCTGCAGGAGGAGAGAGAGACCGCTGAAACTCGGACCACCACCCTGGTGTGGGATCTCACTGCACCTGGTCTCCTTCTCAGCCAGGGTGTGTCTCTTTTGTTTTGAACCTCGAAGTTCAGATATTTTTGTGGGTGTTTTGGGTGTGATTGTTATTTAACAAATAAAGATGACTTTAAACATGGAAAGATGTACTCGGGTCTTCCTGATGTCAAGGAGGAGTTACCCTCTCTGTTTTTTTGTGTTTTGCACAGCAGCCGCCTGAGAGACGCCGAGATCGTTTATTGGCCTGTGGCATGTGCCACCGCGACCACTGACATACCATGGCATATGCCATTCAGGATCGGTAACTGCCGTTCCACCTGAATGGCAGTTACCATTCCTGAACGGCAGATGCCATGGTATGTCAGTGGTCGCTGTGGCACATGCCAAAGCCAATAAACGATCTCGGCCCTACTGAGCCGCCTGCTGCAGACACCACAGCGACCCACCCAGCTGGTGTCCTCTCTTGATGTGTTGTCTGGGGGAACTCAGAATGCCCGCTTACAGACTATTACCTCTTCCCTTGGTGTGGATTCTGATGTTAATAATGTGGAGCATCTGAACTATGCATCATTGTCCAATTTGACTTAATATATGTTGTAAAGTTGCACAGCCCTGTTGTCTACATTGTATGATGTGCTATGATGTGCTGCATCAAGAGGAAGGAATTTTTTTTTAAAGATACTCGTCTTGTAAAATATATGAGTAAACCACAATAGTCTGCATGAAAGAATTATATATAAATGTAATATTGTTGTTCTGTGGTTCGTAAGGTACTGTTAAGCAACACCTTGTGGTGCCTTGTCAACGTTTGCATTCATTAATCAGTGAACATCCATGTTTTAATTGATTAAGTACAAAGCAGATACCCCCTATTTGATTGTACTCTTTGTTTCCCACTAGCCTCACTTGTAAGTTGCTTTGGATAAGTGTCTGCTCAATCTTTATTGATCTATTCTCAAAACCGCAAGCCCCTCCTGGCCCTGTATACTCACCACCAGAACCAGGGTCCCCAGGCACTCTGCCAGGCCCTGCTGGAGAAGCAGGTGCCTGATGTGGAAGATCTGTGCCAGCCTCTCAAGAACTGCCTTCTGTTTTTTCATCATGAAGAAATGGCGAGTATTAATTGTGGCTAGCAGCTGTGATCTACTCAAAGGGTAAGAGTCTGTGTCTTTCTTGCTCAAGAAATGTCTGACCTAAGTTTGACTCTGTCTCCACCCATTCATACTCTCTCTACAGGACCTTGGATCATAAGGTCTTCACCCCATTATTTTTCAACTTAATCTCTTCCTTGTTTCTATGCTATTACTGGCAAATCGGCCAGAAAAAAATCTATTGTTTACCTACTCATTGGCTTATAAGCAGTTATTAGCCAATGTATTGTTTTCAAAGAACCCCACTTTACGTAAAACAATAGGACTATATATACACCACATGCCTGGAAGTGATTAGCATAATACCAAAAAAAATAATACCAGGAGGATGTGAAATATTTAGATTTGGGAAGTATTTATGTAACGGTTATGATTGAAACTCAAATATTAAACCAAAATGACACCAGCACTTGATTTCGATGCAGCACTGGTCAACACCTTGTTTGGTAGCAAAGACATGATTTAATTTTTATATCTAACCGTCACCATCAGCACCGTGTGTGAGATTCTGTGAACTGCGACCATGAACTTTTGCCTGCTGTCAAAAATGCAGAAACATTCTGTTTCCTCACTCCTTCATTTCCGTGCCAGATATTATCGTGACAATAATTGCTTTTTTCAACTTTTCCCAGCCATCAGAACCATTCCCTTCCATTACACCTACCGGTTATTTTTTTTCCTTTTGGATTAGGACATGCGTTCTTCTGAAGGTTTTTACTCTTTATATTCCACTGAAGGTTTGGCCCATGAATCCCCACCGCTGGAGCACCATGTATCCGATGAGTGCAGAGCTAAATAAAATAATATGTCTTGTGAAAGACAGGCGGGAGCCATCTATTTAAACTCACAGATTTTTTCTTTTGTTTTTATGACGAAAAATCAACCACAATGTTTTCTTGTGCACTTTGAAAAGGCATAAAAACAAAGGCTGAGCTGAGATCAACAGCCTCAGCCCACACAGCCGCCACCGCGAATGTGCAAAGCACCATTGATTACAGCGCCGGCAGCATGACAATGAGCATCAACTTCCATGCTATTATCCAATCATCTCCCCTCCTCCGCACCGGCCGTTGGTGGGGAGCGATTCAGATGCAAACTGCATGTTTGTTTAGCATCCAATGTATTGTCTATACATGGTCATGTGTAGACTATAATCATATACAGTGAGAGGGTGGGGAACTACTTCTGCTTGGCTGGCCCGTTATTGAATGTTATAGTTTGGGAGGGAGAAGATGTCATGTCCATCACCAGCTGCAGTGTTTGACCTCTAGAATTAATGATTATTCCCATCCCTGGGATAGCAGAACTGTTCTGGTTGAATAGTATTCTTGGAACCAGTATAATCTTGGAGATCATGTTTTGCTTGCTCTGGCAAATGGAGAGGTTAAAAAATATTTGTGAATTGGTCTGGAGATATCGGGCGAGTTGGATAGCACGTATCCATGGATACGTGTGTTGGCATAGAGGGGTGGGTGTCACATCTTTCCCGGTATGGTTTTTAGTGCGATTGTGAGAAGCTGAAATCCTCCCACTTCTCACAGTCTCGCATAAGAGAAATTATTATTATTAGTTATTATTATTATTATTATTATTATTATTATTATTATTATTATTGTTATTATTATTATTATTATTATTATTATTATTATTATATTGTGTATATACTTTATATATTATAATTGGGATGGAGTGAAATTGGACTTCCGCCACGGTAGGGGGCAGTGTGGTTAGGGAAGCTCAGGTTCATGGCATCAGGGAATAGCCCAGGGGGTGTTGGTATAAACAGCTGTTTTGTAAATATCTATAGGTTGTGCACAATGTGTGGGCATATATGTATTTGGTGATTGTTTATTTAGTGTCATGTTTATTTTGTATTCACACAATGTACTTTCTGTTCAGTTATGTAGGATTGGTAGCTTTAGCTACAGAATATTCCCCAAACTAATGGTCTGGCCCATACGGCCCTGATTGGTCCACTTCATTTCCCTATTTAAGGGCTGCCTTATTTGGTGTTTGAGGGCTGAAGGTGGTGCTGGCTTGATGGGAGGCCAGTACGAGAGGCGTATGTTTTTGGTTAGGCTATGGAATGTTATGCTATCGTAGGTTATGCTTGCTGACTGATGCAGTCAATTTCTTTTCGTTTGGAACGTTGCTTTATTTTTTGTCAATGTTTTGGAGAAAATAAAACTTCACTTTTCTTTGTCCTAAGACAATTGCCCTCATTTTTGCCCACACTCTTAGAATCTGGTTGGCCTTATCCCGGATACGTGGGGCGAACACGCCGGTCCCTCACAGCGATGTTAAAGGAGCCTTCTTCTACCACCAGGTGCCCTTTGGTCGAGCCAATACAAGCCCTTTCACAATCGATCCCTTTGTGCCCTCACTGTATAGAAAACATCTTGCGATGCAGCTGGACACATCTTCAGTGTTGTCTCCTGGGTTCATCAGTGGTTTAGGGTCTTGCAACATACACCCTCGCCCATGCGCCCAGCCGGAATTGATCAAGTCCCGGCTTGTTTGCAGGTAGCACTACCTCACCCACGACTCTCCTTGAGCCACCTTGAGGCAACTTCAGCTGCCTCTGAAACAATTGTTGTGGCCCTTCGCTTGCTTGCTCCTGTGATGCCCAGCATGTTGTAGACCTTACAGAGGGACTTGCCAATCAACCCTCTATTCCCTACTTCAATGGGCTCACACCTCGCCCGCCACCCATTGGCGCGGCACTGCTCCCACAAGCTCGGCGTATGACGCCCTCTTCCTCTCATTGGCTTCCTCGATGCCCTCTTCCAGAGGGAAGGTGAGTTCCAAGAGGATGACCTGCTTTGAGGCTTCAGAGAGCAGCACCATGTCCGGCCTCAGTGTTGTAACAGCAACTTTTCCTGGGAACTCGAGTTACTTCCCCAGGTCAACCTTCAGCTCCATGTCTTGTACTGTTGAGAGCAGGCCGGAGGAGGAAGTCCTGGAAGTTGCTGTTGGCTTCTGACCAGCTCTGATGAAAGCAATGGTTTTCTTTCTGGGCGGGTACTCTTGCAGTGGTTGATTCCGCTGCAGATTGTGTCAGCAATGACCTTGAGGACTTGGTCATGATGCCAACGGTAGCGTCCCTCCGCCAGGGCTTTCGAGAAGGAGCTGAGAATATGCTCCAGGTTCCCTCTCCTCTGGCACAGAGGGCATGCTGGTGTTTCGACCATCCCCCAGATGTGCAAGTTGGACGGGCTCGGTAGAACGTCATACACAGCCTGGATCAAGAAATTGTTGCCATTTATTCATATCTTCTCTGTTCCTTTTCAAGGAAATGCTCTGTGACCCTGTCATACTAGCTGTCTTTTTCCAGTGATTTTACCATTGTCCTCTCAATGGCCAGCAGAGCTAGGCGGCTTAAATGGCCTTGGCCCATTGTGTTACGGGTGTAGGACTTGAGACGTATTAAACAGGAGAAGCTCCTTTATACACCTGCAGATGTTGCTCCAATTGGGTGCCACTAATGAGAACAGTTTGTAAAGCTGAGGCATTGCACTGTCCAACTCCATGTGTTTAAGGATCACCAAGAAATCACACAGCTTTCCCCTGTAACCCTGCAAAACCTGATCTTAATACAGGACTTGAAGTTCAGACCTCAGGCTCCCTGAATCAAAGTGATGGCCAACTACCAAAACGATATTTTACTGTCGGAATTCTGTTAAACTGAAACAAGGAATTGTGTGTTTAAGTGTATGAAATGTGCAAAAAAAGGTGTACAGCAATCTCGCCAAGCAAATATCAAGAAATAGGTTGCAGTTTGTCTTATAACTCAATTGCAAATATCCACGATGGAACTGAGGACTAGTGATGGGTCTCTTGCGCTTCAACAGGCAAATGCATTATGACGCTACAGAAATGTACGAGAAGAAAATCGAGTCAGTCGACCTGGGACAAGCAGCTGATTCTGAAGGAACTCGTCTTCGAGATGGACATCTTCGAACGCATTTTGTCAACAACAAGTGCGTTCTTTCGAAGGGGATGGGTGAATTGTCTTTTCAAGCGATCAGCCCAAGTGTGTGTGTGTGTGTGTGTGTGTGTGTGTGTGTGCGTGCGTGCGCTGTCCACCTGATAAAGTCTGCCTCAGAACAAAGTGAAGCGTAACCATAAAAGCGTGAACCACACATCCCCTTATAGTCACTGACACAAACCTCCTCATCCTACAGTCGGTTAACAACATGTCTGTTGACCTTTCCACATAGTGCTGCGGGCGAAGTTCAAACCGATTAGGCCTATGTATCGTGTTACACGGCTCAAACGTCAAAAAGATACGGGGCAGGAGACAGCATGACAATCAACGTTTCTTAGTTTAATTATGTGAAAGAATAAAAATGATTTTGACAGCAAAACTGAAAGCATATCTCCCGCCGCGTCTCTGTAAAGCCAGGCCCACTTTAATCTGGTTAATGGGGACAAGCCCTGTATGCGGGAACAGCCCCATCCCGGAACACACGGGACCAGGCTTTGGGAGCAAAGGCAGACAAAGTGAGTAGCGCACACACAAAAACATCTGAAAGGCCAAATTGGCCATAAAAATCTAGCTATTTTCCCCAATATTCCATGAAGAGTGTTTGGAAAACAATGCTGTGGTGATAGCTAGGAGGTCAGTCAGGGACATTTGATTGCTTCCTATGGTTGCCTAGTTACATATCACTATGCTGTTGACATTTCCTGTAGGGAAGTGCAACAGAAAGATAGGCTCTGACCTTTTGCCTACTGTCTCTCTGCTACCTACTCTTCTACTTTCTCTCTATCTGAGACGAAGACTCACCTACTCACATCACGGTAGCATAGCAGCAAGTGCTACCCAATACACATGCACACACACGGCCACACACACATGCATGCAGGCACAAACGCATGCATGCACACATACTAGGGCTGCACGTTTATGGCCAAAATTATTATCACGATTATTTTGATCAATATTGATATCATGATTATTAACCACCATTTTTAATTCGACAAATATATTTATTGAATGGTCAGGTAAACATAACACTAGTTTAACATCTGTGATCCATTCTAGCTACATTACTGCTAATGTACAAATCTGTGCATACATAACACCAGCTTAAATCATCAGGGCACAGAATTTACAATGTTTGAATTGTAAAAGCTTTGTTAAACTTGGTGTTTATTTATGTGACCTCCTAGAATCCTAGAATCCTAGAAATAAAAATGATTTCACTTTATTCATTGTACCCATATGATGAGATGTGTTTGAATAAATCTCCTGATTTTGACCTAAATAAAATCGTGGCCAAAAATAAAGGTTTACCAAGATAAACATGCCATCACAAAATGCAACAGAATCAGAACAATTACATGGATGACCATGCTTCACATTATTGACAGTGTTTATTGGAAACATATCTTTGGCCATATGGAATGTGATTGCATTGGTGATTTCGGCGTGTCTTTGTGCCCTGGATGGATATGGTGTCACACTGTAGGCTACAGGTTTGCTTTTATGGACGCAAGTTGAAGTGGGACTTCTAACTCGTGTACGAAGCCGATGCAACACTTTTAGCCTTCATTCTTTCATCAGACCCTGTTTTGTGGTGTGTTTTCAGGTGGCTGAATAAATTAGTTGTGTTGCCTTGTGTCTCTGAGACAACTCTACGGAACTATTTGCAATTGTTTGTAGCTGGTTAATATCGCTTGCACTAAATCCAAAATATTTATATAATATATATATATAACAATGATTTGCGAAGAGGGATGAGCTCTTTGACTTCTACTGTGTCAGACATTTTATTGTTGTTTCTTTTATTTCTAAGTAACGGCTGAGCCTTGTCCAGACTACTTCCAGTAGACTCAATTTCAGGCTTTGCGCCGCAGTGCAGTTTGTGCTGGACTCTTTGCAGCAGAGCCAGAGCGTATACTGCATGGGCGGGGCACGCTTATTATTATTATTTATTTTTTCATTTTTTTGCGGAGCATGAATTTTTTTACATTTTGGATTATTTTTATTTTTTTTATGTATCGCGAGATCACGTACATAGGCCTACTGTATTATCGTGGGAAGCCAATATCGTCATCGGGATGACATTTTTATTAATTGTGCAGCCCTGACGCACCCACTCTAGGTGCGTTAGACACGGCTCGAAGACACAGGGGTGTCTTCGACCAGCCCAGTGTGTTCACGGGCTTTACACATTTACACTAGTGCGCGTGATAGCCCATGGATGACAGTCGCGGTGGATGTGGATAGGAAGCTGACGGAGAGACGTTTTGACAGTTGCTGAGAGATGGAGGAGAGGGCTTTATTTGTAGTTTATTACATAAAGAGGAAGTGGAGGAGCCCCCGCCGCGTGCCTCCTTCTCCCCCTGCAGCCCAACCTGGTCTGCGGCGTGGCTGTTGTCCCCGTCAAGAACCCCCTTAAATGAAACTCAGGATCAACTTTGGATGTCTTGGAATGATAGATGTCCCAGCAAGTCGTTTTTATTCATAAAGCATATTTAAAAACAACTTAAAAATGGCTTTACAGTAAGGAGACATACAATAAACGCCAACTATCTGTAAAAGTTTCAAATAACGTCACAATACTTGAAATTAGGCGACAGGATTTTGAAATACATGAATCGCTTTAAATTACCTATAGATTACAACCTAATCATATATATCAAAAGAATGAGTCCTACTCCGACTCCCTCTGTTGTGTAGGAAGGCCTGTGGGCTTATGGTTGTTATTGTCTCAACCCATGGAGATAGAACTCCAGAGCTCTGAATGCAGTCTCCAGCAGGCTGCAGTTCACTTCCTGGCCACAGGGGCTAGTGGAGAGATTCTTAAGGAGTACCTTCAAAAAAGTATCAATTCAAACGGCTGACCTTTTTATTTAGATTTACCATTGGCCGGCCAACTTTTTAGCAGTTGAATGAAATATAACCCCGGCCTTTTTCCGTGGGCGTATTAGTGGCGTGATGAAAGTGGTGTTGGGGACAGGGAGAGTGCTCTGTCAGAGAAGTGGATGTATCGAAGGGAACATGTGAAATTAGCGTTGGTTAATGTTTGAATATGGGGAAATTGTGGACAAAAGGCCACCGCTAATGGGAATAGGATTGTGTTCACTCTTTGAGCCTTGCAAAAGCTTTTTGTCTAATTCAATCAATACTTCATGGGCACAATGCGCTGTGAATAGGCAATCTGACTGAGGAAAATCTAAATATGCTGATTTAGACCGCAAATGCAGCCAGTGTGGCTGCATCAAATAAAAAAATAAATAACTTATTTCGATCCCTGGCGCCCCGGCTTGAAGAGAGAGCGGCTCTTCAAGCCGGGGCGCCAGGATAGAAATATATATTTTTTTTTTATTATTATTTGAACGTTTTAGGGCCAATGTCCATTTTCGTTATTTGTGATGTCCCTGATAGTTGCTCAGAAGCATACATACTTTATATACATTCAGGCATCCCTATATATTTTCTGATATCTTCTATGTTAAACCAGCACTATACACGTTTGATATTAGCAGCTTCTAGTGGCTTGAGTTTTAGCTACAGTGAACCAGTGGTGAACCATGAGCACTACAGCCAGGCATTCACCTCAGCCCATTTGCTGAGAAAAGAAATCATTGCGGGGGAAAAAAAGACACAGTACGCTGAATTGAAAGCGTTTAACAACTGCAATCCTTTAATTAACGATGACAAGGATGTAGCCTAAACAAATAGACCATAACATCAATAACCTTCTCCGCAACAAGAAACATACTCTAATGAAAAATCTGGAAATATAAAATGAGGTCACAAGTGCAGACTGGAAATGTATTTCTTGCATTTAACCTGTAGGGGTCTGTATGCGGGTTTGCACCACCCAGGTAATATAAGGCCGTGTGTGTTCGTCAGACACTGAATGTCAAGGGAAGAGGGCGAGGCGGAGGTCAGTTTTCAAACTGACCAGAATCTTGATGTCGGTGGGCTGATTTTGCCCGATTTGTAAGGCTGACAAATCCGCCGCTGACCCAAGTGGATGACTTGTCAGTTGTAAAAAGTAGACAACTTCTTACAACCGTCAGCCATTGATATCTCCGATAATTTTCAGTTTTGAAATGCCTTTCCACTGCCTTTCCACTCTTAACCTTTTCTTTTAATTCCAGTTCTGGAGTTGGTCTTCCATTTTTTATTTATTTAAGATTTTCTGTGAAAGGCCGCCTTGAAAAAGGCGATGGTATCAAGCTAGACACAACGTTGCTCTCGTCTTCCGCTATCGCTCTCACCAATCTGCCCTGCCCGCTGTTCGAACTTCACGAAGGCCTACAATCTTTTGTTTGTGTCCCGCCCACTAAATATCAAACCGTGATTGGTCGATTTTACCATCACTCTCCAAACCAAAACACATAGCTTGGCTTTCCCTGAGATTTGTGAAGTCCTAGCCAATTAATGAGCAAGCTAACCGGGCCTCGATAGAGACAGACTATTCTGATTGGACAACATGTTTCAGGACAGTAACCCTTTCATTGCTGATGTGAACTTGACAGTATACTTAACTTTACAACAAAGATGAGAGAAAATGTATTTAATGTATTGCATTAAATTAAATTAGTTAAAGATTTTTTAAATATATACATATATAATTTAATGCTCATATTTTTTGGTTCAGAATTTTTAAAGGCGTATAAGGCCCTGAGGGTTCCCCTCTGCAGTGAACAGTTAAAGCTGTATCCTTTCAGACTGTCAACATGTTTTGTTCTTCTGAATGAATGAAGGAGAATCAAGATATTTACTACAGAACCATGGCAACGGAATTCTGCGGGCATGTTTTCCAAACAGGTAACACCGGAATACTTTACGTCACCTTATTAAACCCCGAAATACTGTTTTTCGTTTTATGTTGTTACGGAATTCTGGGAAACCTTCGTGAAGTGACATTACTTCCATGCAACAAGGCTTCGTCAAGAGCTTCCCACATCGTTCAGATAGCTACGATTTGAATGGGGTAAAGAGCTACAGCAGAAAACCCAGATAGTGCAGGTTTAAGCAACAATGAGAAAAAAAATTATCCCTGTTAGATTCATCAATATGCAACACCATCACTTTTACACTTTTTTCACAGCTCAACCGCTATGTATCATACGATTTATCAATGACTGGATTCACAGTAAAGGATTGCCTTGTTCTGATCCTCATATTTGTTCTCGAAGTAGGTTCTATATGGATTTATCCGTCCCTCGAGAAGAATAAACAAGGAAACGTAAAACTATTGATCTCAATGGTCTGCCATCTTACCACCTAAAGCTACTTTGACTTGTGAGACCTGGAGGAGAAGAAAGGGCATTGACACACACACACACACACACACACACACACACACACACACACACACACACACACACACACACACACACACACACACACACACACACACACACACACACACACACTCCCACACTCCCTGCATTATATAAATGCAAATATTTAAACGATAAACTATTATTACTTAGGATAGAAGTTTGTTCCAATTGAAAAGTGTAATTCCTATTTCTCATATTATTCACACACAAACACATAGATGCACACCTGCACACACTGACACGTGCGCAGGTACACAGATACACAGACTCACACATGAGAGCAGACAAACACCTTTCTGTGTGAATGATTTTGTTATTTATTTCGGCCTGCCAAACTATTGGCAGCATTGAAAGGAGGCAGAATCTCCCTCCGTCCTCAGTCCACGCTCCTCCCGGCCAGCCCCCTTATCAGCGGCCCCCAATGTCACAGCCAGTCACTTTCCTCCCCAAAATATAATCCTTCTCCATGATATAACTAAGGGAAACTGACATAAGACAGCCGGTAGTCGCAGCGTGCTATCAGGCCAGACACTGTATAAGTCTTGCAGCGAGGCATGCACATGGTGTCGCTCAGAGCTGATTACCCCCCCGCCACCCCCCGGAAGGCAAAATATATTAGCAATACTTAGTGGTGTTCAGTCAACGGTCTTCATTACTAGAGGCATATTTCTTCCGTTGCCAATCATTAATCAAATGGTCTCTATTTGTCATGCCACCATGACAGCTGGCAGGTCGCCTGCATGAGGCCTACGATGGATGGATGGATAGAGAGACAGACAGGCAAACAAGGAGGCAGGGTTGTCTGAATACCTGAAAAACATCTGAAAGATGTGTCTCTCAGAGCCGGTCCAGAGGACGGAGGCGATGGCAAATATCCTTCGCTCTCCTTGGCCCGACCCCTCACGGAGAGGGAAGAGAGAGAGAGAGCAGTGAGACGAGGAAGAGAGAGAGAGAGCAGAGAGACAGAGAGAGAGAGAGAGAGAGAGAGAGAGAGAGAGAGAGAGAGAGAGAGAGAGAGAGAGAGAGAGAGAGAGAGAGAAGAGAGAGAGAGAGAGAGAGAGAGAGAGAGAGAGAGAGAGAGAAGAGAGAGAGAGAGAGAGAGAGAGAGAGAGAGAGAGAGAGAGAGAGAGAGAGAGAGAGAGCAGAGAGACGAGGAAGAGAGAGAGAGAGCAGAGAGACAGGGAAGAGAGAGCAGAGATACAAGGAAGAAAGCGCCCGATTTGTCTGAAATGAGCTTGGAGCAATTCTAAAATCGAATTGGCTCGCACGGAGGAAGTGTAGTCAAAACAGAATTCTTACTGCGCATTTCACTCACTAAGGGCTGACGGGTTGATAGGGCATTTCTAACAAATGACACTCAAATGATAGCTCTTCAATCTGACCTACAGCACATTTATATACTACGAATAATAGCCTAATGATGACATTGACATTACTGATACTGATGATAATATTAAATTGATCCGAATCTTAATAGTTCTAATATAAAATGTGTATTATCTGTATCATTCTTAGTAATATTGATATCCTGATACTAATACTGAAACCACCAATGCTAACATCAAATGCTAAATGCTGTTACTGATGCTGAAACAATGGTACTTCTACTATTTATAGTCACACCACTTAAACCTGGCCTCATTATATGTGGTATCAAACCAAAACAATGAAGTGGTTGAAGAGTCCCACCCTTGTGTACCGCCGTAGTGCTTAGTCCAAAGTGTTGTTTTCAACCTGAAACCTATTTTCTCCTCCAGAGAACATATCCCTTGGCTTGAAGGGTTACCATTCCTATTTGTTAGGTAGTGTAGATAGAGTAAATGTATTTTTATAATAATCGGCAAGGCAGCATTTCTTCTACAGCACATTTAATACAAAGGCAATTCAAAATGCTATACAAAGTTATAATATAAAGTATAGCGAGTTAGGGTAAGGTTAATTATTACCATTTAAAAGATAAAGGACTTAAAAGTGAAACAGAAAAAAACACTTTTCCATTACAGGGCAGAGCAGGCAGTGAGACACGGAAACGTTTGTAAGCTTTGCTCTAAAAGCGTTGGAGTCGGGGCCTGACAGACATCTTCTAAGAGGTTAAACCTGGACTGCTGCCTGATAACCAAACCCTGCATAACAATGTTGTGCCCGCTCTCTCCTCTAAGAGATTATACCTATGGGGTATACTACGAACCTCGCTGAACATACCCAGGCTTTCTTGGGAAAACCCGACTCGACAGACGCAACTCGCGATCAGAGTTAAATGGTACTACGAAGCTCATTTAGGATTAGATTAGTCGAGCCAGGTTCTTCGCTTTAGGTTCAATGTGTGTTTATCGCATCATTTTACTCACCTTTACAAACTGGATGGATCAAGTAGTCTATATAAATGTGTATAAGTAAAAAGATTCTGCATATTGTCTATAAAATAACTATGCCAAACGCAGAATTGTTCGCCATTAATCCCAATAGAGTGATGAGGATTTCAAAATGGATAAGCAACGTCCAATCTGCCTTCTTCTATAATTTAGGGAATTCACTTTAAACACACCCTATGTAAGAAATATATAGCATATGTTATCCATAGCTGAGAGGTAGCGGTGATGGCGTAGTGGATTAGTACGAGTCCTCAACGCCAGCGACCGGGGTTCAAATCTCGCTGGTCTATCATCATGCCTTTTACCCCATAGATGTGGTGCCAGCACGGCCTTGAGAATATGGGTTCAAGTTCCAAATAAGCACAAAAAAATAATTCCCTAACCTTTCGTGAATAAGTATTCCATATGCATGAGAATTGGGAATTTTTAAGCTTTGCATAAATGCGCGTCACTTGGGAGATGAACCCGGTCTTATATATTTATTTTGCATGTGTACTCTAAAGTCACAAATGTGTAACAGTACATTTGAAGTCGTAAATATTTTTTCTACAATTGTAAACACAAAATAGTGTCTACGAGTACGCAAATCAGTGTTACAGGTGCACAAATCCTTTTGCTACGATCATTGCAGCGCAGTTGGTGCAAAACACGTTTGCACACCCGTGTTTCATAATCTGAGAACATGCCCAAAATGTGTGCATTCGTAAACCCAAATTTGAACTAATGCATCAGAAGTTGCACATCTGTGAATAGTTTCCTCACAAATAAAATGATAAAGAACGCTATGTTGATTCAGCATTTTAATGACAGGCACAAGTCCATTGTTACAATTGCTCGAATCTGCTCCTGCAAGTCTCAGCTGTGGGTTTTTTTGCAGGTAGTTTTGCAACACGTCTAGGTGGTAAATGTGTAGCAAAAGTATTCGTATCCTTAGATGCCAGAGCGTCCGCGTGGGCAGGACAAAATTGTCCCGCCCATAATTTCCTAATCCAATGAAAGTCGCCGGCAGGGATGCATTTCTCAAATTACACTGGGACCAACCGCGTGCCAGCCATGGACCTATAAAGATCGCCGCATACTGTGCGCGGGATACATTTATTTCTGGAGAAGTGAAGAGGGCATCCTACTGAACGGAGGTGGGTATCCCACATTATGTCAAATGAAATGACTTAGTTCAAGTGAATTTTAATGTGCTCGCTCATTAAAATCCTGAAACAATATAACGTTCTTTATCATTTTATTTGTGAGGAATCTTTTCACAGATGTTCAACTTCTGATGCATTAGTTCAAATTTGGGTTTACGAATGCACACATTTTGGGCATGTTCTCAGATCATGAAACACGGGTGTGCGAATGTGTTTTGCACCAACTGCGCTGCAATGATATAAATATATACGACTTCAAATTTACTGTGACTTTAGTGTACGCATTCAAATTCTGCAGTTACAGGTGCTGAAGACTTTTGCTACAATAATACCTTCATACGCTACCTCCACTCTGCCACTCTCTCACGGAGACACAATGCGCAACGGTACGCATTGTCTGCATAAGGTCCAACAAGGACTATCAAATAGCAAATACCCTCTGAGAACCTGTATCTCTCAAAAAGAATATTCTCAGGCAATGCCAAGGGATCAGTCCGGAAAGAGCCTCTATAACCCGATAGACTTAGCCGAAAACCTGCTCCCGACCAGGTTTGGTTGAGAGCATAAGTCACCATGGTGATACAGCGACGCTAAAAGAGATCAACTTTCGTGTCCCAGCTAACCCAGGCTTTGAGCGCACCATACCTCGCTGACCCAGTAATCGAGGTTCGTAGTACAGGCCACTGGACTGCTGGATGTTTAACAACCCCTGTTCTCGTTCTCCTCTGAGAGGTTAAACCAGGACTGCTGGGTGTTTACCAACCCCTGCTTCTCCATGTTGTGTTCTGCTCTAACTCCTCTAACAGCTTGTACCAGAACAACTGGCTGTTTACCAGCCCCTGCTCCACCGTGTTCTTCTTTCCCTCTTGGGACAGCGAGCTGGCCGGGCCCGGAGGCCTGAGGCCTGAGGGCCTTGGAGGTTTATATGGAGGAGCATGTTGGAGATCAACCAGGCCCAGAACTACGGAGCGGTTTGTAAACACTTCTTGAGCCACTGTCGGCAAGGGATTTAGAACCTGTGTTAAGAAGTTGTTTTTTATAGTTTGTGGAAAGAGTCTGGTGGCAGCCTTGTGAAAATATTGGAGTGGCTGAGCAGCTTTTTTTGGAGAGCTTTGTGAACAAACCATTAGAGTAATCTAGGCATGTGGAAATTCCAGATCAATGGTGATGGAGATTGTTCTGGCTTGACTCTTAAGTAAGAACAGACATTACCTCTTCCTTTATTTAGCTGGAGAAAACGTTGTTGTTGCTGTTGTTGTTTGTTGTTATTTTATCTATTTTTGTTGTAGAGTGAGTAAGACAGGTATGGGAGAGGGAGGGGAAGGCATGCAGCAAAGGACACAGGCAGGAATCAAACCCTGGTCGCTGCTGAAGGGATTGGGCCTTATGGTATGTGCTCTACCCGGTGAACCGGAGTTTCAACAGGTCCATAGTCACCTGGGGTGACTATGGGGGGGGAGAGAGAGAGAGAGAGACCTATGTTGGTAGGCCTAGTGAGTGGTACTTAACAGCAGTGCGTGCCTAGAGTTTATCTTCATGTCTTCATGTCTAGGTCGACGACTTGCAAGGGGAAGTGACTACATACATCGCACAGTACGCTTTGAGTGCTTTTACCTGCTGCGTGGCAATTTAAAATACTGGTCTGATGATTGATTCAAAGGCATCCCCAAGTGTACTCGAGATGAAACTGTAACCTCTAAATGACCTTCGAAACCCACTATCCCCCCTTCTACGCTTTGGCCACATAACGTCTCTACGGGCAGCGCCTGCTCCTACATTGGCACCCTTCACGCGGTCACTTCATTTGAACCTCTCATTTTCTGGTATGTTCTGTCATTGTCCTTTTTTCTATAATCCACTTCTTCCTCTTCTCCTTCTTCTTCTTCTTCTTCTTCTTCTTCTTCTTCTTCTTCTTCTTCTTCTTCTTCTTCTTCTTCTTCTTCTTCTTCTTCTTCTTCTTCTTCTTCTTCTTCTTCTTCTTCTTCTTCTTCTTCTTCTTCTCCCTCTTCATCCTTTCTTCTGCTCCTCCTCCATCTCTTTCCCCCTGGAGGCTATTCAGATCCCTCAGTTGTCCTTCTCTGGTCCTTCTCTGCTGATGAATATCTCTTAGAGAACATCAATTAAACACTGGTGTGATCAATTCAAAACACTTCCATCAAAATTACTATTTACATATGTTTTGGCTTTATGAGGCCATGTTACATATTCCAATGTATAAAATTGTTTAGAAATAGCTTTCTTTTTTAAATTTGCAATTAGGTGGCACATATAGTTTAAAGACTTTTGCTATATTGTAATACAATACTGTGAATATATCATATAAATATTGCAGTGACACAATTGTATCAGAATAGGATACATACAATACATATTTGTCTATCCAATGAGATACCGTCCCCAGCTATGGGTAAATAGTGGGTAGATGGGACCCAGCCTTGAAAGGCAACCCATAGGAGAAGGCTACTTCAAATAATAAAAACCAAAGATGTTGCTCGCGTCTCTTCCGATCCTCACAAGGGAAACGAACAAAGGGCGGATAAGGCTATAAAGACTGAAACGGCCCGAGTAGGATTGTGAGGGGTTGCGCCCCACAGTCCTTAATTAGCATTGTATAATCTAATGGAGAAACCAGCTGGAGACAACATTGGACGACTCGTCTGAGGACGACATAGAGAATGGGCTAAACTCACAATCTCAGCTTCCCAGAGTCATACTGTACACCTATAGTAGATGCTGCAACATTGTTCTGACAATACACCAATGTTTCCTATTTTTGGTAAATTACAGTACAGTAATTGCACCGATAAGTAAAATGAAAAACACTACAGTAAGAAAAGGTTTAGACTGTTTTTCGGGGGATGTAATGAGGAAATCAGTACAAAAAGGTAAAAAGGCATGTTCAGCTTTTCATAGGCCAACAATAAAATAAAATTAAGAATATAAATGAGGTGAAACAGATCTACATGTAAATCAGTATGTATTCCACCTCCGATCCTGATCAGGCCAAAGGACCATATCTACAACACAGTAGAGCTCACCCGAGTCCTCTTTTATTTTCTGACTGATGATTAAGCGTTTTGCCAGTTGAGTTTGAACAGGTAAGAAGTGAGTTAGACTTATTGGTAATAAGTTGTGGCATTTTGAAGGCCAGTGTGATCCAGGTGAACAAAGTGTGCTAAATGATGAGATTTGTTTTTAGAATTTAGAAAAAATGTGATTTAGAATTTCTATACGTGTGAAAACAGTGGAATTGTGCTTAGCAGTCTGGAGTCTTGTAGTTGATACATTAGCTTCGTTTTCCGAATTGTGTGCATAGTTCCATTTTTTATGTATACAATCAAGAAAAACTATCTCTTTTAAATGGCTGGACATGCCGTCTGTGCTTCGTGCCGTGAAGGCACAGGGGTTGTATGAATGTAAAAGAGGACTGTCTCCCACTTGCAGAGTCAATATTTGGACGTCACACGACAACGCCTAACACTGTGTTATGTGTGCCGCTGTATAACTAGCTAACCACTCGTGTGTCTTGGTAGGTTATTTCCTTGTTTTCCCCATTCACATTAGACGGCTTCAGGAAATATTCGGAAACGTATCAGAAAGCGGGTTTGATATCCAAGTCAAATGAGATCACAATTTCCCATGTCAAGCCTTAATACGACTCCCTTTTTAAAAAATAGGCCGGCCGGAAAATATGGATGTTGAAATTTGGCCTAACATGCATTGGTCCACTCTGCTTCGACCACCTCCTTAATATAGAAATTACCAATACAATTGTACATGCAGCGCCCCTAATTGAAACCTTACACACATGTAATCATTTATACATCACCTGCAGATATTTTATTACAACATCGTGTCTCAATAGAATCGGATTGAGTGCTGGGGGTTGCTGGACTCCCATTCCATCTCCGTGCTGTGGCTCATATCCTGGACACGCTATGACTTATGTATGGCCGACGCGTTCAGGCCACCGTCCTTGTGTTTGCGGTCTGCCAGTTTTAACAGGGATAGACTCCGCTCTCTCTCCGGTCCGCAGTCGTTGGGGCAGCTGCTCCACTGGCCATCAGGGTAATGAGGAGCAGCTTGTGAGACTGTAGGGAAGGGGTTAGGTCACATGTCCAAAGTATGGAGCCATGCTGAGTCTTATACACTATCTCATATGGATTATAGGATTAACCAAAACCCTACTCCAAACCTCACCTCCATTCTCAACCCAACCTCTACCTTAACCTCCACCTTACCTACTACCTTCCACCTTAGATTGGCCAGAATCATGAGGGAGGGAGGGGGTTGATGTGAGTCTAACCATGTCCTCCAGATATTCCATGTCCCCTCCCCATAAAGAATCCCTATCTCATATTCTGGTGGTAACGCCGCCAAACACTCTTTTGGCTGGACTCTCCCACTTGTGATGTCACAAGTGGGAGAGATTTTGGCTCAATTCGTCATTGCTGGTAAAACCGAGTTTAGCTTTCATCTCACGGATGTTGATGGAACACAGTCATCACCTCAAGGACGGATGATTCATTGGAATTGGCATTTGGAGTGGAAACATTAATTAACAGGTTGTGTGATCACCCAGCACACCGCAGGGACTCACTTAAAATTTACCAAATAGCAGAGAACAAAGGGGAAACTAGGTAATATCGTCCCAGAAACTTTTCGTTTTTGTTTCCATATATATCGGAGGCTGCTTTGTTTTCCAAAAATTGAACCCAGAACAACTTCTACCAATAACTCTGCAATGCCAAAATTGCTGTATTAACAATTAATCATGGGACAGAGAAAAGCAAGGCAATAGCCTATCGTTTGAGACATCTGTGTAACAACAACATGGAACCAGGAAAAAACAAAGTCATTATCAGCAAACAATGCCTCCACCAACGTAACATTGGCCTCTGTCTAGCCGTAATTTGGGGCGATAATTGAACTCAGTAGTGAATGTGGATGAGAAGGGCTAGTCAACGGTCATTTCCTGTATATTCTGTTTTGTATTACTCTCTCGCGCACTGAAATCAATACAGTTTGACCATTGTGGCTGACCACAGTCATGTCTGGTTTACCAAAGAATACAACGATGAGTGATCACCTTTCATATCTGCCCATTGTGTTTTGAGGAATAGTTTACTGTTTCAAGGAACATATGCCCACTACAATATGATCCTTATGCTATGGGTTCCTCCAACATTCACAGCAAAAGATAGAAGGTTAAAAAAATAGTTTTGAGGTAAATCTGAATGTAGTTTTTGGTTAGTATATGTATTTTTATATTTATCCCTGTTCATTGATAATTATATTCCAAGAGTCCCGCTCTTAAGAAATTATGATACACTATATTCATTATTGAGACCATAACCATGTTAACATTTAAATAAATCAATATTCCTTTGCTCCGTTCCTCATATTTCAGAAAATAAATCACTCACACATCTGTTATGTACCATTCATTGAAAGTCTAAATAGACCGCCACACACAAGAAAATGTGGTCCACCTATCTGCCACGGCTCTCTTCAGAGCCAGCCGCAGTCTTCATGCCAAGGAGCAGAAAATGTTAGAATTTATTGAATCTTACGATCCTCAGGAATTCTGGTCACGGTACAAACAACATCAAACTTGGAGTCTGGTTCTGAGAAAAACAGGCTATTATCCACAGACTGTGTCAATAGCTGTTGACTCACAGTGGCATTAAAGAAACACATCATCATCATCATCATCATCATCCTCCTAATCCTCATCAAAAACGTCACTCATAGCACAATTAGCTTTTTTCTTGACGCTGAATTGAGACCTGACTGTAAACCCATCCCACACACACACACGCACGCACACACACACACACACACACACACACACACACACACACACACACACACACACACACACACACACACACACACACACACACACACACACACACACACACACACACAGAGAGGCGAGGGGGAGGAGCTTTGTGCGTTCTCTTAAGACGCACACAAACGCAGGCATTTGCTTGTGTGTCTTTGTAGGGATACACATGTGCTGGAACGCACATGTATGTGTCATGCACACACACTTGTACAAAAGCACGCACTGACCCATGCAGACGCACGCACGCACGCACGCACAAACACACACACAGCATGCATAGCTCTGAGTTTACACAGACTCCCACATTTACAAGGATGAAAACACAATGTGGCGTTGATAACATCTGACCATCCTTCACTCCTGCACTAACTAAAAAATAACACAACAAACACATTTCATGACGCAAACACAGACCTTTTTGCCCACAGACCTTTTTGTTAAATATCCAAAAGCCGAATCCACCAGTGACTATTCTGAATGAACTGCAGGCAGAGGATGGGTTCAGTTTGGCTGGTGCGTGCGCGCGCGTGCGTTGGGGGGCCACAACGGCTCCCTGGGCGGTAAAGAGAGCGCAGTGTGGTACACAGCCCTGTTTAATTCTCCCTGCACTGCATTGGCTGTCTCTGTCCGTCAGAGTGGGCTGTAAAGCCCTCCCTCCGCCCGCTCCATCAGCCGCAAATGCATTCACGCTCCACACTGAGGGAGGAGGCTGGTCATTGGACAGACCAGCGTCTGCCAGGTCTGACTACCAGTCTGCCCCCCCACCAGTCTGCTCCACCACCATTCTGCTCCATCACCAGTCTGCTCCATCACCAGTCTGCTACCACCACCACTTTGCTCCACCAGTCTGCTCCACCACCATTCTGCTCCACCAGTCTGCATCCCTGTCTTCCCTCTCTTCTAGAAATACATTTCTAGAGAGATTTTCTCTCAGTTCAGCTGTCCCACAACTCAGAAGAATGATGCATTATTACCATTATGGTGATGTCATCACCAGTCAATATGTATCGGTCCAGGCTGAATCTAGATCTCATGGGACATGAGGGAAAAGGGCTCTGGTTTTATTAGAGCACATGTTGTGTTCTGCATCACCCGGCGGGGAAGCAAACACACACACAGTGATAATATACTACCCATAGTATATACTACACAATATACCACGATGTTTATATACTGCAATCATGGAATACTGACACATGTTAGCTCCCCAATGCCAAACTTGTCTGTATAGCTATCTTTAGGTCATTTTCAGCTTGATATACACGTCTTTAATCTTATTCAGAAAGTTTACCTGTTCCTCCCTCTATTAAACACCATCCATCACATTCTCAATTATTTTCGTCCCTATCCCCATTTCACTATTTATATTTATTATTTTTTAAACTTCAAAATAAATTCATATCAGGGAACAAACAAACGCATTGGCGTTGTGTTTCATACCCAGCACAGTGCTCCCTAAACACACAGAGGCTGGTTTGATCAGATACCTTCATCCAGATCTAATGGAAAGATCTCTTTGCACTCCGTAGCTACAGGACCTTGTGTAAACTCCATTAAAACAGCAGCACAAATTTAATTAGTGTTGGGCCTCACTAAGCATAAGCTGAGAGGTAATTCACTCCTTTTCTCTCCCCTCATCCGTTCCCCAATCCCTTCCGTATTTTCAACAAAAGAAAACCGGAGACTGAAAGGGAAAGCCATGAAATAAGAGCGGGCATTGTGGGATCCATCAAATAAACAATGGGGTCCAGCAGTTTGAATGTGGCTGCCAGTGAACGCAGCAGAATTAGAGAGTGAGGAATCCCCTTTTAGGCAGCGGCCTGTTGAATACCTGCTGCATGAATACCAACTAATGGAGATCAAACGCACGGCGGGTTGGCAGGAAGGGTGGCCATCTTCAGACCGAGCTGGTGCAGGTAGAAGCCCGCCAACCCCAACCTACCACCACCCGCACCATACTCTTTGAATTCATGATAGGTTGAGGGCCCATAGATTGAATTAAACCAATTCAGGAGATGGGAGCCAGCCGGATTGGCTAATGCCGTGCCAGGGCTGAAAGAGACAAAATGAAGGTGGTTCTGAGTTGCGTGGCAACCTGTGTTGCTGCAGAACCACTGATAAAAACCCATTTGGCTGGGCTGGGCGAGCGTGCGTGCGCGTGTGTATGTGTGTGCGTGCGTGCTTGTGTGTGTGCATGTGTGTGTTGTGTGTCTGCATTTGGGCAGTTTGGGACTGTTTTTTTTCCCTGTGTGTGTGTGTGTGTGGGGGGGGGGGGGGGGGGGGGGGGGGGCGTTTGTTGTGTGTGGGGGTTTATGGATTTATGTGTGTGCAATGGTGTGTGTCTGGTATTCCCCGACTGTATCTTCGATATTTCTGAAGAGGTTCACATTGCTCTAGCTGAGCCATCATGGGTATATACACATACCCATATGTGTCCCTGAAAAGTCATTTTTAGTTTAGTTTAGTTTATTTTAGTATAGTTACGCCATTAAAAGTGTTTTGTTTAAAGAAAAAAATGAGAAGTGTGCATTTTACTCATAATCTTCGCTCAGTGAATGTGAAGGATGTTTGGTTTGATAGTTATAACGTAGAATAAAATATAATAACATGGTCGCTATGATGGTTGCTATGGACGCTGAAACCAGCAACTTGCATGCCGTTTAAATCATGGCTATGAAACTATCCGCTGATTATGTGATTTTATGTAACCTTGTAATGATGTTATTTTATTTAACAAATTTAAAAAAACTTTTAGCATTTCATTAGCCCCGACAGGGCAAACAGGATACCGACGCAAAGCTCCGCACTGAAGGAAAAAATAATTCACCGCCGGAAGTCGGGAAGCCCCATGCAAGTAAATGGAGCGTTCAACAGCAGAGAAGAGCTGTGTAATAGAGCTGTGTAATAAATATATTTATTTATCTATTATATACGGAGACCACCAGACTTCCTCGAAGCAACGAGAATGGTCAATTAAATTCAAGATGGGTGTGCGAGAATAGAGATATAGTGCCATACCCTCAATATGAATTTCATTCATAGAATTTCCCAAGAGCATGGTCAATAGTCAGTCAATTCCTCAATGGCCAGATATTTTTGACGCAGGCCCATTGCAAAGAAAAGGCCAAAAGAGCGTAGGCATGTCTCATGTTTAAAGCTGTTATTGTATTTAAAATGTATATTATATTTATAAATATAAATATATAATTATTTAGTGATAATATTATAGGTACACCATAGCTTTTATTCAATTATCGCTATAAATAGATCTGTATCTGACCATTACCCATCCTCTCAGAAATTTTATGAATGAAATTTATATTGACGGTATGGCACTATATCCCTATTCTCGCAGACCCATCTTGAATTTAATAGACTCGTTGCTTCGAGGAAGTCTGGTGGTCTCTGTATATAATAATAAACAAATATATATATATAATATATATATATATATATATATATATAGTATAGGATATATATATATATATATATATATATATATATATATATATATATATATACTATATATATATATACATACACTGCTCAAAAAAATAAAGGGAACACTAAAATAACACATCCTAGATCTGAATGAATGAAATATTTTTATTAAATACTTTGTTCTTTACATAGTTGAATGTGCTGACAACAAAATCACACAAAAAATATCAATGGAAATCAAATTCATTAACCCATGGAGGTCTGGATTTGGAGTCACACTCAAAATTAAAGTGGAAAAACACACTACAGGCTGATCCAACTTTGATGTAATGTCCTTAAAACAAGTCAAAATGAGGCTCAGTAGTGTGTGTGGCCTCCACGTCCCCGTATGACCTCCCTACAACGCCTGGGCATGGTCCTGATGCGGTGGCGGATGGTCTCCTGAGGGATCTCCTCCCAGACCTGGACTAAGCATCCGCCAACTCTGGAACAGTCTGTGGTGCGATGTGGCGTTGGTGGATGGAGCGAGACATGATGTCCCAGATGTGCTCAATTGGATTCAGGTCTGGGGAACTGGTGGGCCAGTCCATAGCATCAATGCCTTCATCTTGCAGGAACTGCAGACACACTCCAGCCTTATGAGGTCTAGCATTGTCTTGCATTAGGAGAAACCCCAGGGCCCAACCGCACCAGCATATGGTCTCACAAAGGGTCTGAGGATGTCATCTCGGTACCTAATGGCAGTCAGGCTACCTCTGGCGAGCACATGGAGGGCTGTGCGGCCCCCCAAAGAAATGCCACCTTACACCATTACTGACTCACCGCCAAACCGGTCATGCTGGAGGATGTTGCAGGCAGCAGAACGTTCTCCACGGCGTCTCCAGACTATGTCACGTCTGTCACATGTGCTCAGTGTGAACCTGCATTCATCTGTGAAGAGCACAGGGCGCCAGTGGTGAATTTGCCAATCTTGGTGTTCTCTGGCAAATGCCAAACGTCCTGCACGTGGTTGGGCTGTAAGCACAACCCCCACCTGTGGACGTCGGGCCCTCATATCACCCTCATGGAGTCTGTTTCTGACCGTTTGAGCCGACACATGCACATTTGTGGCCTGCTGGAGGTCATTTTGCAGGGCTCTGGCAGTGCTCCTCCTGTTCCTCCTTGCACAAAGGTGGAGGTAGCGGTCCTGCTGCTGGGTTGTTGCCCTCCTACGGCCTCCTCCACGTCTCCTGATGTACTGGCCTGTCTCCTGGTAGAGCCTCCATGCTCTGGACACTACGCTGACAGACACAGCAAACCTTCTTGCCACAGCTCGTATTGATGTGCCATCCTGGATGAGCTGCACTATCTGAGCCACTTGTGTGGGTTGTAGACTCCGTCTCATGCTACCACTAGATTGAAAGCACCGCCAGCATTCAAAAGTGACCAAAACATCAGCCAGAAAGCATAGGAACTGAGAAGTGGTCTGTGGTCACCACCTGCAGAACCACTCCTTTATTAGGGGTGTCTTGATAATTCCCTATCATATCCACCTGTTGTCTATTCCAGTTGCACAACAGCATGTGAAATTTATTGTCAATCAGTTTTGCTTCCTAAGTGGACAGTTTTATTTCACAGAAGTGTGATTGACTTGGAGTTACATTGTGTTGTTTAAGTGTTCCTTTTATTTTTTTGAGCAGTGTGTATGTATGTATATATATATATATATATATATATATATATATATATATATATATATATATATATATATATATATATATATATATATACATATATATAATATATATATATATATATATATATATACATATATATATATATATGACATGGCTCTTCTCAATGCTGTCGAACGCTCCGTTCCATTGCTTGGGCCGTCTCGACTTCCGGCGGTGAATAGTTTTTTCCTTCAGGGCGAAGCTTCGTGTCGGTGTCCTGTTCGCCCTGTTGAGGCGACCTGCTTGAAGTTGCTTTCGAAGTTGATAAGTAAAATAACATCATTACACGGTTACAAAAAATAACATTATCATCAATGACAATGGTTTTATAGCCATGATTTAAACGGCATGCTAGCTGCTGGTTTTAAGTGTCCATAGCAACCATCATAGCAACCATGTTATTATATTTCTGTCGAGACCTGAAATATTCTTTGTCATAACAATCAAACCAAAGATCCTTCACGATAGAGTACTACTGTTTTGTTGTGGAGTTACGATAGTTGATGAGTTACATTAGATGCAGTTTATATTATCTTTAAAGAGCACCTATTATGCTTTTTCAACTTTTATGACCTATAACATGATTTATAGTCATGTTTAACCATACTAAAGTGTCAAATAATGACATCCATACATGCATTTAGACGTATTCCCTGCTGACCGTCTGGGGTGGCTGTGCAGAGCGCTAAACACTAGGGAGGCCGGTGGCGATTCACAAGAAATGAAGACCAGAAAAGTAGTATAATAGGAGATCTTTAATCTTTCCTTCATTTTGCTACGGTAGAGTAATGTTCAACATTCATTAGACGTTCAACTGTCACTGAAAATTGGAAGCTTAGAAGGGAGAGTCGCAACACGGCTGCACTGTTGTGACTCTCCCTTCTTAGCTTCCATTTTTCAAACAAAAGTGAAGCCACATAATGAAATACTGAAAGAATACAGAGGAAGAGTGAAATCGGTTACATAACAGATGATACGTTATAATGACAAAATAAGACATAACTAAACACCATAACGACGATGGAATCTTATCGCTAATTAAAAGCAAAACTGAAAGTGAATTTTGAGTTTGGTAGCTCCTTAACGTCAATGGATTCCACAACTCTTAGTTCCCTATTTCTGCATTGGAGTTTCCCTATTTCTAGCATATCAGATGGTAGAATGCTTTTTAATAAGGGCCACAAAGTTTAAGTCAGCGTCTGGGATGACACCCCGTGTGTTTGCCTGGGGGTTATGTTGTGTGATAGTACCAGCAGGGGGTTCCTAAATGCCTCTAAATGTCTTCTGTTCTTTGTGCACAAAGACTGCTGCTTGTTTCTCTTCTCCTGCGAGGGATTCTCTATTCTGCCAACGCTCAAAACGTCATCATGAGAACTCCAATTACTGTTCCTCAACTTGTTATATGCGTGTAATATTTCAATAATTCCAGTATGATTGGCAATTTGATGGACGTTTCCATAAACATTCTGATGACCTCATCATGATGATCTTTTATGATTCTCAAACACATTAAACACTGACGTGTCCTGGAGGTTTTTGTGACTTTTGTCTTTTGTGCTTCTCAAAGCTCTGTTGAAGGGCGCTCTGTTTTGGTAGCTCAGGCGTACCATCTCTGTGATCACAATAGTGCAAGTGCAAGGGCTTCCCACTCTGTCAATGGGCCATCGGCTCAATCAGCATTGGGTAACTTACCTGATTCGGTTGATGGTGACTCCGCTGATTTTAAATGACACTCTTTGGTGATCACTTCCACTTTCAAAGGCCCTTTTCCCCAGCTATCCATAACTAGATGTACTAAAAGTTGAATAGAAGTTTTCGGATTGCTTCGGTACTGCTGCAATGACGTGTGGGCATGAGGGGTAAAAAGGGGCCAAATATATTTGTTTCCAAGGCACTCTAAAGCCTCAATCTCAGTCAGTTGAATGAGAAAAAAAAACACCTGCTCTGCTATGAATGGTGAGCTTGGGTTTCCTCCGCATGGAAACGTTACTAAATCATAAACTGATTGCTTTTCACCTGTCTGATTGCTACCTGGACCCAGAGAAGATAAAAGCCAAGCTGTGGGTGCGGGTGTGGGTGTGTGTGCCTGGGTTGGTGTGCTTGTGGTGTGTTGTGTGTGTGTGTATGGTGAAGAAAAGCCCTCCTTTAGTTAAAGGCTGTCACAGGGTGGGTGCATGGCGGGGCTGGTAGTGGTACAGGTACTTATTCCTTCTATTTAAGAAGAGCGGCCTCACACATGTACACACCGCAAATCCCCTTGATCATCATGTCAGTGTTTTTAGAACTGCCATAATAAAGACATTTTCTTTTTTGGGGGATTCATGGAGCTCTAAATACATCCACTGAATCCTGAATGCGGCCCACTGAATCCTTTCACTGAATGTAGTGGAATGGTTCAAATAACCATTTTCAACCATTTGAACCAATGTATGTTTTATAACTCATACATTTATTGTTTCACGCGTTAAACACACTAATATCAATAGAGAGCAAATGGCTTTTAATAAAAACATGTATACATTTATATTGTTTACAAACTGGTAGGAAACAGCAGCGGCCCCCAGCTATTGAAATGTGGTTGATCTGCTGATCAGTTAATGTGTTGAGCGTTGGGCTTATAAGCACCGCTCATTAACGGGAGATATGAGATGTGTTCCTGTTTCAATTGGCAACCCCTGTTTTCAAATCTGCCTTCCAATAACATGGGATTGTATGGGAAATGTCTAAGTCAGAAATGTACATGCACTCACACACACACACACGCACACACACACACACACACACACACACACACACACACACACACACACACACACACACACACACACACACACACACACACACCACAGCCACACACACAAACACACATAAATACACACAAGCACATAAATGCACACACATCCACACACATGAATACACACATCCACAAAAATACACACACATCCACACACATAAATACAAACATCCAAATAAATACACACAAACACACCTAAATACACACAGATCCACACACATGAATACACAAACACATACACAAACATAAATACACACACAACAGAAACACACACACACACACACACACACAGACACACACTCAATCAGAACTCGACCCTGGGGGGGGTCCTGGTAGTGGACCTTTGTCCCGACTCTCCGATGGGTTTCCTGTTGATTTCTTAGTGTTTGAACTTTCCCAGAGCACCGTGGGTAAACAAAGCCCTTGCATGTGCACACAACAGGCCTGCTTTCCTAAATGTGCAAGGATTTTGCGGGGCCCGCCACACACCAGCAGATGAATCACTTTATATGTAAATGGTGTAAATGCAGAAAAAAATGTATATGTATCAGGTGATAATGTTAAATAAATTAAAATACGCACAGATTGTACGAATGTTTTACGTTGCTTTCCTCTCAAGTATTTTGACGAGGTGGAATGGGCTAAATAAAATATGTGTCGGCCCTCTCGGAGAGTTGAGGAGCGGGGGCCTTGCGCCGGGCGAAGGAAGAGCCAGAGAGTGGGAGGTGGGAGTGAGAGGCTTTTACCACCCGTCTCCCCGATCCACACACACACACACATCATCATTCCACCGGCGTGACCCACCTGTTGGTGCCAATAAATGTGGTTTGAACACATGCACGCACACGCACACTCTAAAACCCCCCAACAATAATATCTTATTTAGGCAATATTATAAACAATTGATTGTTTTTCACAGCTGATTATTTCAATTTCTTGATTTTATTTAGCACCCTATTATATTCAATTTGTATTAGTTAATGTTTTCTTTTTCTTGGTGGCCCTGGCCGTGACCAAGCGTTGTGACGGCGCCCCCGTTGATCTGGTGGGTCTCTGCGGGGGTAATGCTCCCTGCTGGGGCGCAGCAGTTAACCCCCTCAGCCCTCAGAAGATGGGCCCGATGTTGGTTTAAGCTGATGCCAGTGATGTGGGGGTGGTTGGTGGTCAGTTGCTCCCCTCTGTTTTACTGGCTCTATCCTCTGCTGCCCTTAAGGAGAGAGAGAGAGAGAGAGAGAGAGAGAGAGAGAGAGAGAGAGAGAGAGAGAGAAGAGAGAGAAGAGAGAGAGAGAGAGAGAGAGAGAGAGAGAGAGAGAGAGAGAGAGAGAGAGAGAGAGAGAGAGAGAGAGAGAGAGATAACAGAATGGTAACATATATTTACAGTATATACACGACAGCATTCTCAAATACTTGATCCTCGAAATACTTGATCCTGATTGGCCAACAACATTCCAGCGGTTTGCATTCGAATGACATTTTTCAGTAACAGGACAAATTCTGCCTTTAAGCAGTCAATGCACTACAAATTCAATATTAATCATAATGGTCCAATACAACTATTATTAGCCTCATGTTTCCTTGACATATGCTCAAACGATATGCTCAAAGTGCCACAGAATACTATTTCCTCTGATTAAGTCATAACCCAATAATGCTATAGAGGAAAATATCTAATATGGTGGGTTGTAGCTGGAATAGTGTTATAAAGCTCTCCAGGGGATCCAGTTATCAGTAAGTAACTTACTTTGGTGGTGTTAAGCCGCCTCAGCTTGGTCTCAGCCTCATCACCCCACCCATCGTATGTAGGTTCCAATAACGTAGGTTCCAAAGTCAGGAGACCGCAATGTCCAGGCACAGCTCTCTCAAGTCCTGTCCTATACATCCTTCATGCTCTAATCAAAGCTCAGGTCCGTGCAGAGATTAAAGTTTACACGTCAATCACATCAGTCCTTGTTTCTAGCTGTTCATCTCGGTATTGTGGTGTAATTAATTTTTTTAACTCTCAATTCATAACCTCGAAAATGATGACTGAATATACCTAAGGATAAATTGGGCTCATTCCCTCACATCAGATATATAAATGATTAAAAACCTAAAAATACTTAGCGTGTTCCAGTTTTGAGTCCCACCGAATAAAACCTCTCCTTGACCAAAGCATGGACAGAGCTGGTCCCAATGAGAGCTGCACTGGGACAACGATCTGCACCGGGGTAATTGGGACAGGTCAGAAGCAGAGGACTACATTCCCCATGGGTCAACACAATGTGTTCTTACTTAGAAATATCATAAACAAAGGCATAACAAGCTGTCCTTTTATGCAGGCAAATGAATGATGTCAAAAGAATACTCATTCAGTTTTCGGTGTTGAATGTTTATAGGTTATCTTCTTCAGAGCAACAAAGTCAACACTTCAAAAGCAATTTTAGTTATGTTTATTTTTAATTCATCTGATTTGTGCCTTCTTTGAGTTGGCAAAGTGTAAGCAGTGAACTTCCTTTTACGTTTATGAAAGATCTGTAGCTCTCAAGGTTAAAAACGAATGGTAGTTCACAGACTGTTTGTTAATCATGCTGGCCTGGTCTTAATACAGACATACAATCATAATGCATCCAATACCAGCCAATCACAGCAGTGTTGATCTAGTTGTTAATTAATAGAAAGTCAACAGCAGCATAAAAACAACCTGTCTTATAGTCATCACCGTGGCCGTAGTTTACCATACTATAATTACTGGGCTCATATGGATACAGTTATCTTTTTAAATATGTATTATGATACATTTTAAAAGATGTAACATGTAATGTGTTTCTTAATCCTTGATCATGTGAATGATGCTGTGACTTCATAAGGTACACTTCTTCCTTTTGGTTGTTTTTCAAATATGTTTCGTTTTGCTTTGTTCTATGACGACTTATGAAGACCTTTAACTCGCAGACTTCAATAGCTAAAGTTTAGTTCGCAGACAACACAAGCCAACCGCCTTCAAAGAAGCACCACTACGTTTGATGAACCCACAGCATGTTCAACGGCAAAGTATCACACAAACTTCCTTTTTGTTCGCCCTTTTAAAGCAGCAAACTATGAGAGACATTTGAAAGGCGACTGGTGTTTTGACTACACTTGTTAAACACGGGAGACCTCTTTGGTTCCCATGCAAAGCGTGTTGTTTTCTGCTCGAGATGAGGAGGGATTCAGAGTTGCGAGGTTAAGACAGAAACAGATAATTGGTCTCGGTGGAGGTGAAGTGTCATCTGAACTTGGGTCAGGAGCCTTTCTGCTTGTTGTCTTCGCCCAACATTGCCTCTGGCTCGGGTTCCAGCTCACCAGGCTTCAAACCCCCAGGGGCCGGCGCTTCCCTTTCCATGTCTAAATGTTCATGCGCTTGCTTTAGCATCTCTCTGTAGATAATAGTCCGCAATTTCTTCATGCCGTCTTGCATGGCGCGGTTTGAATTTAATTAATTCGGTTTTGATGCCAATCAAATTAGAAATGTAATTGCATTTAAAGTAATCCACTTTAATCGAACCTCATCTAATTCAAACTAATGTACTCTAATCGAAATTATAACAAAAACATGTGTACTGAGTACAAAACCGAGTTCTTGTTGCATGGAAGTTTTCCTTATTTGTTTGTAAAAGCAAAAGCGAGAAAAAGGCATGCACACTGCACATCCCAGTCCTTCATTACATCTTAAAGGCGCACACTTGCTGAAAAGCAACGCTTCTGTCTCAGATATTAAAGATGAGAAAAAAACAGCAGAAAGGAAAGAAACATCAGCACAAAAAAACAAAGTTTAGCACCACGTTATTCTAAAAGAAGTGATTTGAGCGAACAACTCAAATGGATAACCAACGTCCACGGGCTGCTTGGCCCCAGAACAGTGCTCCAGAACCAGCCCTCCTGGGCACCGATGGGACACAGAGACACCGGGTCAGCCTAGGGCAGCCCAGGCACGCGACCAAACCCCCCATCCTAGCATCGCTCTGGCGCAAGACCACCAAACCCACCCAGACTCCCTGGCCCCACCTGACACCATCAGCTCTGTGGCCCCCCGCCCAGCCAGTGGTGCCACAAAATCTGCCACACCACCACCGTCTGCCTCTTCCTCTTTCCTCCTCCCCCTCCTCCCCTTTCTCCTCTCTCACTCCATCTCCTCCTCTTCACCCCCACACCACACCCAACCCCCTCCTACACTTCACCTCACCCCAACCCTTCCCTCCAAACTACCTCCCACCCCCTCCTCCTCTTCACTTCTCCCCCCACCTCCCGTTCACCAATGAGTCAAACTCATCATCATCATCACACCACAGCATCACAAGAGGCTGTCTGATGCCAGGGTGCTAGAATGCAAAGAAAAGCGTTTTCAGGCCCTGTTCTTTGGCAGACGTCTGGATCTGGGTGGTTTCCTCCCATCCGTCGTAACAAATCCCCTAATTATTGCCATAGTTCTGTTTTGTCCTCTTTTGCTTTCTTTATAGCACACATCATATATTTCAAACCTCATAGAATTGGCACAGTTCTACTATTTGGTTCTGTGGAAAAAAAGGAATGTTTATCACTTGAAATATTTCCACTTCTTCAATTGTAATCTTGTGATGACAAACAGAAATTAACGTTGCCAAATTTCATTACATCCTACATTGCTGTAATTGGTATTGTACACTGTGGAAGTCGTGCTTTTGAGAGATATAATTGTCCAAGGGTTGGGTGTGTAATGAGTGTCATCCATCTGCACCATTGTTCCTGTTTACACCAGCGTTTTGAATCTCTAGTCTGCAGTCCACAGAGCAGAATATTGCCGTCCAAAGCAATTGTCTGAAGAACTCCTGTCTCATTCTTAATATTCATACAGCATAGTGACGCATCTATGGAGCAAATTTCCAACAAACGGTAAATGATCTCTAGAAAGACGGTGGTGTATGTGTGTGTGTTAATTTGTCTGTTTATCTTTAGAATTATGTTGCCACTGCTGTATAGTTTGAAAGAATGTCTCTGCCATGGATATAGAGCACCCAGAGAAATCCACAGTACATTTTACTGAGCTTGCTCACTGTTACAGATTATCGTGCTTTTTGCTTGGTATTCTTTATTCTTATCATTACATTTTTTCCATTTATTATGAGGACATAATACAATATTCTAAAGCCGTAAAAATATAAAATATAATACAAGAATCCAAACCCATGACAGTCATCGCTTTTTGGGGTTTTAAACCGTCTAAAATGGGTTTAAAAACCTTTAAGAGAAGCGTGATGAGTTTCTTAAACACAAAATACAACTATACTTTGCAGGGTCGCCACAAAATGGTTTAAATGGGGTTTTAAAAACCGATACCGTCTAAAATGGGTTTAAAAACCTTTAAGAGAAGCGTGATGAGTTTCTTAAACACAAAATACAACTATACTTTGCAGGGTCGCCACAAAAGGGTTCAACAAAGTAAGTCCTTCAGACCTGACGAGAGAGAGAAAATTGGCAGGTAGTCAATTAGAGAGAGAGAGAGAGAGAGAGAGAGAGAGAGAGAGAGAGAGAGAGAGAGAGAGAGAGAGAGAGAGAGAGAGAGAAGAGAGAGAGAGAGAGAGAGAGAGAGAGAGAGAGAGAGAGAGAGAGAGAGAGACCCCCCCCCCCCCCCCCAGGGTCTTACAGCAGCATGAACACTGACATAGGGCAATCAGGCTGTTGGTCAAGTGTTGAACCCTCAATTCAACGCAATTTTGCACTTACTGTTAAGCATTACCATTACAGGTAATGCTAATTTAATTATAAATAAAATACCCCAAGAAGCCGCACATAGTCTCAGAGACAAGGGCTGTAGGCCTCTCAACATGACACCATGACAGAGTGTAAAAAACAGTTAATTGGAAGGAAATGGTAGTCAGTTACGTAGGTGGCAATGTGTGCGCAAAAGGCTAAGGATCAGCATGTGCCAAAATAAAATGTGCTGATTCTTCCCATGCACTGTCAAAATGATTGACGCTGCTTATTATACATTTCTAAAACATGCATACAATTCTTTCTTTCAAATAAAGGAATGTGAATATGTAATAATGGCCAATGTTTGAGAGTCAGCAGGAAATCAGTATTTATGATAGACGTTCACTCTCAATATGTGTTTCTTTAGATTATTAGCTGATTGGCTGCAGAAGTGTCAGTTCCATTTTAAATCAGAGAACAACAATGGCATCCTTCAGAACCCATTCTCTTACACTGCTTGGTTTACTTCAAATGAAAAATACATTGTTATAGCAGAGCTATTATCCTGCCATTTCTGCAGCTCATTGGTCCTTCTACAGGCAAGTCATTACCATTCAGTTTAAAGTTAAGACCACTTACCCACTCTGTAGAAAGAAAACAGCAATGGTCTCAACATTTACTTTGAGATCTAATGTGTGCACATTTTAAAATGCTGTTTAGGAGTAGTTTAGCCCCATTGTGTTCCAAACAGTGGGTCAAACAGTCAAGCCAATGCAAACCTTTCTGTCGAAGGCAAGCTTCTTTTTTAATACCAACTTATTTCTAGGGTCACAACAGGCTTCTGAAGATACGTTACAGATCCAAATTGTTGTCCTTATGCTACCCGGGCAGGGTAGTTCTTTCATCTGGGGTGAAACAAACTTTTAAATCCATAAAATGTCCATGTCTGTCATTGTTTTGGTCAAAGTCTGACTTCAAACATGGTTGGCTTGTCCCTTGACTGCAATCGCTGCTCTTGTGATTGGTTGGTGGCATCCATCTTACCTGCCAATCAAAGGTGCATGACATGCGACCCCTCTCAATGGTGGAGAAACATAGGGAGAGAGCATCCGCCCTGCCCTCTGTCACGACCACTTGTTTTGTCACTAAATCACAGGGCAGGGCAGCTTTTCAAAGGGCTTGTAATGGCTAATCACTCTCACACCTGGAGGTAAAACTGTTGCCCTTAAAAAGATAATTTGGTTTTTAACCTGTCGGCTAGTTACCATTGTAATCGCTTTTTTTGCTTTAATAACATCAAACCAATTCAGCTCCCAGTTGTTCTCTCTCCCGCCTAATGGGCTCAAGCATCCTTATTATGCCAATGCTAGGAACATGTGTGTGTGTGTGTGACGTGTGTGTGTGTGTGTGTGAGTGTGTGTGTGTGTGTGTGTGTGTGTGTGTGTGTGTGTGTGTGTGTGTGTGTGTGTGTGTGTGTGTGTGTGTGTGTGTGTGTGTGTGTGTGTGTGTGTGTGTGTGTGTGTGTGTGTGTGTGTGTGTGTGTGTGTGTGTGAGTGTGTGTGCGTGCGTGCGTGTGCACAAGTTTTTAAGGGTTCTGTGTTTATTGAATGAAGTGTTATTGTACTTGAACTCCCAGTGGGACTTGTCAATTTACAAAGTAATGTGGCTTTAACTTCACACTCCTGTATGACCCTTCTTACTTAGGCCTGATCCCTACGTGTGTTTACGGTGCAATTGCTGTACTGTGATTTACCAAAAAAAGGTAACATTGCTGTATTGTCAGAACAATGTTGCAGTATCAACTATTGGTGTACAGTATGACTCTGGGAAGCTGGGATTGTGAGTTTAGCCTATTGGAGCTCATTGGATAGACAAATTGTATTGTATGCATCCTATTCTGAAACGATTGAGTCACTGCAATATTTATATGATATATTCACAGTATTGTATTACAATATGTCAACAGTCTTTATACTATATGTGCCACCTAATTTCAAATTTAAAAAAGAAAGCTATTTCTAAACAATGTTATGCATTGGAAGATGTATCATCATGGCCCCATAAAGCCAAAACATATGTAAATAATATTTTGATTGGAGTGTTTTAAATTGATCACACCAGTGTTTAATTGATGCTCTCTAAGAGATATTCATTTAATTGCTGTGTTTACAGTTTGGTGTGAAAAATCATTTTTGAGAAGAATTTGTGTAGTTTTGACAAAATGATTAACTCTTCTCAGGTTTACGTTTAGAGTTTTGAGAAATTGAGCCATAGTTTCAGAAAACGTGTTTAAACGATTGGGAAAAACTTTAACTGGTGGTCGCGGCACCCTGATGTCATCACTGTTCTCCCTGTAATTGGTCTAAGCAGGAAATAGCCGTGATAACGAGTGTTTTCCCAGCACTGTCTGTGGCGCTCAGGCGAGGTGGGAGGAGGTGAATGCGTGTTTTACTGATATTCCTATCTCTTCTTTCAATATTAGCCAAGAGTGTTGTGTTTCTGTAAGCTACTGGAAATTCAACTTCCTTGAGGGAGTCATCCCAAAAGGATCAATAAAGCCAAGGCTAAGTCTATAAGAAACTGTTATTTGTAGTTCCCTGCAGGCCGCCTCTTTCAAATTCCACTCCAATTAATTGCAAATTTCCCTCGCTCAATGTGTTTGCTAAATGGTTGAGGGTTTGAGAGCTTTAACTCAGTAATGCTCTATACGGCATAGATCCGGCCTTTGCGAGCCGTCGGTGAGGAGGCTGTCGTGATCCACACACACAGTGAACATGCCATGTTGAACCCTGCCCCGCAACAGTCTGCGGACAAACGTGAAAGACGGGCACCTCTCACTGCCGTCCCCCGGTGCCACAAAAGGTGCTGGTTTGGCACATGATCCCTGTGCCGCCGTGTGCCTGGGGGCCGCATCAACATCTCCTCCCTAACACGTGTCTGCATCCAGGGATCGCCATCCTGACAGATGGCGATCCCTGGAACGCCGATAATTGGGCTCAGCTGTGTGTCCTACACTCGCCTGGCGGAGAGTCCCGGGAATGCCCCGGCCTGACAGCAATCACTACTGTGTTGTCATGGCGAGGAAATTGGATGTACGGGGGCGTGGGGGGTAGAGGATTGCGGGGTTAATGATCTGCTCTCAATGTTAGCATGTGGAAGAAGGCTGTCAACAGGTGACAGCGGGTGTTCAATTCTTACCCGGGGTGGTGAAGTGCAATCAGGGCGCTGATGTTGATTGGTTGACACGTGTGTTGACATGCTTTTAGTGGCGCCGCCACGACAGCAGAAGCCATTAGAGTTATCTTGTGTAATGTGCACCGTGCGCTATTGTTTTAATACGTGTAAAGTTAACACAAGGTTGTTTTAATCCGATGGTGTGTGTCATGGCTGTGACATGTTGTGCATTTACCACACGCTGGGTTTGATGTCCAGCCTGACCCTTACCGAACAGCAGGGGGCCGCTGAGTCCGGTGCAACATTTTTGACAACTGGTGATACAGCTACAACAAGAAGATTGTTGTAATTAAATAATGCAGAAGACGCATCATGGATATATATATATATATATATATATATATATATATATATATATATATATATATATATATATATATATATATATATATATATATATATATATATATATATATATATATATTGTGAAGGACACATGGATTATCAGAACAGGATGGAAGACATAAATAAAATATGTTTGTAAAATATAATTATGTAAAAGGTTAACGATTATATAATGCATTAAAGCCATGACTATAATGCCTTATATAAGGCATTAGCGTTTTGCATACTTTGTAACATGTTAAAGAGGATCTCTTTTAGAGCAGATTTTTTATTTGTTGCTTACTATAGGCACTTTCTTTTTGTAAATTAACATCGTAAACATTTTATTGGTCACAGTGGATATTATGAGGAAAACTTGAACAATCATATCAAACTGACCTGAAGCTAAATTACCAGTGGTGTGCTGAATTCGACCTGAAAAGGATGTATCTAAAAATGCAGAGTAGTCATCATCATCATCAACCTTTTATTATTAGACTCAAGGTCCATTTAAAAACATACACTACAAGAAATGGACAACACATACATAAATAAGAATAAAAACATAACGACCAATTATAAAAGGCACTTATACCAATGCCTCCAAAGGTATGACTGGTAGCGTACTGCGCTATAACTTGGGTTCGACAGCAGCATTATGACTTCATTCTTTGAGTTATTCAGGCGACAGATAAATCTGTACATAAGGTTCCTCAATAAAGCTTGTAAGGTGTTAACTCCTGCATTCACAAATAGCTCACTTGCACTACTCCACCTAGGTCTTTTAAGTAAGATCCTAATGATACAACTTCATGTTAACAACACACAGTAAATGGAAAACCCTCTGTAGGTCCATACTGAACATGTCTTATCATGTGTGTCCCCATACTGTCGACATTTTAGGGGTGCTGCATTCATGTTGTCCATTATGTCACTTCAAAGCACAAAAGAGTTAAGGAAAATCACAGGCATTTTGTTAAAATCTCCTATTGCTCTGGGTTTACAAGCAGAGGAGATTCATGAATAAACGGTACTGCTGCCTCCTTTTAAAATGGTCCCAGTCTCAGCCGGCCAGTGGTGCTCTCTAACAGCTCTTCATTTCAAGCTCCTTTGTGTGTCCTCCATACCTGGAGCACATTCTAAACCCTGAACGGCCTCGCAACATGTAGGCATTCAGTATATCAACTGAATTCAGTCAGAATAGCTATGCTAAACCGTGGCTTTACATCACTTCAAAAATATGATATATATATTATATTATATAAAATTCATAGTTAGTTTCACAACCAACTTCACCCAAGACTATAAGTTGACTTTTGATGAGCTTTAGAATGTATACTGGACTGGATGCGCTTAATTCAGCTGGCTGTTTTATACCTCACACAAATAATACATTGGTGTATAATAAAGAAAAGTTGCAAGATTAAGCTGAGACGGCTTTAAGGAATCTAAGAAAAGGAGTCTCATTACGAGAGGTAGATACTTCAGGCCTAGATTTGCCACTATAGAGAGAGAGCCGCACGCACACAGACACACACACAGGCACACACACGCACACCCACCCACCCACACACACACACACACACACACACACACACACACACACACACACACACACACACACACACACACACACACACACACACACACACACACACACACACACACACACACACACACACACACACACACACACACACACACACACACACACACGGCCCCCTGTAATAATCTCCACTTTGGGGAACTGTGAGGGAGATGTTGAAGGTGATCACAATGGAAGCGACTAGAGACGTGTGGGGACTCTGTGGCGAGCAGGGAGATCACAAGGGCTGTGTTGATGGTGGAGGTGTTAAAGCGTGATTTGGTATGACTTCTAGTTGTATTTGACTGACCTTTGAACTTTTTAGTCTTTGTTTGCACATGCACTGTTCAACTGTTAGGAATCAGAAGACGCTTTGACCTATAAATCCTTTTGACCTATATTGAAATGTCTTTCTCTAAAGTTCAACTTTGTGGGTTCAGCTCGCAAAATGCCTCTCTGAGGTAAATATGAGCTTCCAATGCAGTCAATGAGATTATCTGTTTTATTCTCTCCCTTTATTTTTTCCTTGTTGCAGTCCTGCCATCCGAAAGAGTCTGACATAGCATCTGGCAACTGTTAACGCGGCCAGCAATAAACATTACAGCTTCTGTGGTTCTGAGTAAACAATTTCTAATGAATATCATTTCCATTATTTATTGCCTGTATGACCTGGAAATTTCCTTTTTTTATCGCAGAATAGAAAAAATATATATATGATGATTTAATACTCTTCACAACAACAAAGGTTGAGTTTTCTGTGCTGCTGTCAAACTATTGTTTAAACGTTATGCAACACTTAACCTGCCGATCTGTTAATGAAACATATTGTTTCCTCGCCAATGCTTAGAATAATGGTGTTAAGTTTCTGTTGAATTTTATTTTTTCACAATTAGTAGTTTGTTTTAATACTTGACAAGTGGTCAGTACATATTGAATACTTCAGTTTTTAATCGAAAGTTTTTGAATCTGACACACATCATCAAGTAGCAGGTAGGGGCATCGGGCCTTCAGGTACAGGCTGTGGACATTGGGGATTGGACCCAGTGCCTTTGGCAGTTTAGGTTTTCTATATCTATTTGGAGTACTTTCATCTAAATCTCTAGCGATAATGACATGCAATAATTCATTAACATCGATGTTGAATGATGTTTTTGGGAGGCTGCATCCATTTGAAGAATCACACCAGCAGATCGGCACATTGGCACAAAGCACTGGTCACAAAGTTTATACTTGTTTTCTCAGTTGACAGGTTTTGAAAACTCACAATAATTCACATTGTTTTGATTCGATTTGTTTCTCTCTTTGGAGTGGTTCAGGGTGAGATGATGGATCACTCAACCCATCCCTTAATAGGTTGCTGCATCAACCTGCCAATGGTTTCATTCCGTAGCCCCGCTGTAGTCTTCTCCTTACCGAAGCTCATGGGACTTCACACAGAGTACTTCAATTCACTTATAGTGGGGCGAGAGGGGAACAACCAGTTAGAGAGAGGCTGGGATCGAGTTTCTGGAATATTGCTTTCACAGGGTTAAATCTGCTGAATGGAGTTACATGTTTGTAGCATTCCTCATATTGGTCAGTTTTTGAAATAAATAATTTCATCCAGAGGCAAACTGTAAAATAGCTGTGCCATCATTGTCGCGCCAACAGTGGATAATTAAAATAATATACACAAAGAAAAGAATTGCCCGAGAGATATTTGATAATTCTCCTGATTTTAATTAGTCACATTACTTATTTTTTCATAGATTCCAAAAGTCTTTTCAGTTTACAGTTATGTCAGCTCAGGAATTTAAAATGAAGGTTGCTGCAGGGAGGATTATTATTAATGTTATTTTTTTATTATATGCAGTATATGTCTTGTACACTATGTCTGCTTCCCCTTTGAGAGTTGACACAGCAGTTGACAATACTGCCTTGCCATTCCTCTCCATATCTCTGCAATATTAAACTTAAACAATATTACAATATTAACCCCCCCCCCCCCCCTTGTCTGGGCATGGATACCAAACCCAGGCCACGCTCTGCTTCTAGAGAGTTCTCTGTATTGTCAACCAGTGAACACTTTAGATCAGGGTGGCAGTAGCTCAGGAGGTAGAGGGGGTTAGCTGGCAACCTGAAGGTTGTTGGCTAAATCCCCGGCTGCTCCTAGCTGAGTGTCAAGGTGTCCTTGAGAAATGCACCTAACCCTAACTGCTCCTGACGAGCTGGCTGTTGCCTTGCATGGTTGCCTCCGCCGTCGGTGTTTGAATGTGTGCGTGAATGGTGAATGTGAGGCAATATTGTAAAGCGCTTTGAGTGGCCAATGGTTAGAAAAGCGCGATATAAATGCAGTCCATTTACATTTATTTACATCAGCGTGCTAGTGGTGGCCAAAGGAAGGTCTCTGCCGGCATGGCTCACACACCTTCCCTGATTTTGGATTCTCACCTCAATGCAACAATTACGACAGTTGCTTAATTCCCCTTCGCCTGTTTAAGCGGGACCCGAAGATCACAACAAACTAGCGGGGTGTAGGCCACCAGGGGCCTTGCCTGGAGGGGTCTCCAAGGGGGAGCTGGAGGAGGAGAAGGATGCCGAGTTAAATCCAGAGCATTCACCGTCCAGCGACATTCTGAGCCCTGACGGGTGCCTTGGCTAAATGGGAGGTGTGTGTGTGTGTGTGTGTGTGTGTGTGTGTGTGTGTGTGTGTGTGTGTGTGTGTGTGTGTGTGTGTGTGTGTGTGTGTGTGTGTGTGTGTGTGTGTGTGTGTGTGTGTGTGTGCTGTGTGTGAGTGTGTGTGTGTGTGTGTGTGTGTGTGTGTGTGTGTGTGTGTGTGTGTGTGTGTGTGTGTGTGTGTGTACTTGCATTGCATTACACACAGGGACAAATTGCATAGTCATTTAATTGGAGAGTCATTTAATGAGAGAATGAATACCTTGTCTTTTTCGTGAACCAATTACACGCTTTGTCTTCTTCTAACAGACCATTCTGCAACAACACCATTTGCATTATCCCCCCTAACGGAAATTGGACGATCCATAGTCTGTCATAAACATTGACCACCTCTCCAATGTTTGAAGTCATTTGACGTGTCTATGGCATATCTTGAACATGGACTTTGAAAAACCTGGATGTATTTCATCGGTTTTCTCAAGACCGTGATCAAGCCCTAGATTTACTTTTCCCTTTTGCTTGAGATGTTTTGCAACCAGCAGTGGAAATTGCCCATATTTGGGTAAGCCCTGAAGACATTTTTGATCAAAAAAAACTATATCGGAACTCCTCAAAAGACCAAACATGGCGATGAACTAGCCAGTTAGATCCTATCCGAAAGAGGAGCCACACACAAGTCACTTCCATAAGTCTAAAAACGAACCCATCTCTAGCCTAAGACATAAACTTAGCCATCTCAATGTCAAACCAAACACCTTAAATTAACCATACATATATCCTAACACTAAAGAACCATCTAACCAGATAAACTCCAGGGGCCCTATTTTAACGGTCTGAAACGCAAGTGGGAAAGCGCAAAGCGCAAGTAGCTTTGTGGGCGGTTCTACGGCGCTATCGCTATTTTACAGGCGGATAAATGACACTTCCGCCGCGGCGCAAGTGTCAAAAGGGTTGGTCTGAAGCAGCCTAATTACCCGTAGGTGTGGTTTGGGCGTAACGTGCAATGAACCAATCAGAGCGTTTTCTCGCATCCCCTTTAAGAACGATCGGCGCATGTTCCATGGCGGATTGCTATTATGATGGCGGGTTTGCCAGGCGCACGCGCAATGAAAAGGTTCACCACAGAAGATACCGATGTGCTTTGTCAGAGGCAGTCAAAGAACGCGACTTGGCTTTATATGGGGATGGGAGAAAACCACCCAAAATTGCTTCCGTGAAAGCGGCTTGGGAGGAAATCGCCGTAATTGTTTTCAGCAGCTGGACAAAATTATATTATATATTATTATTATTATATATTATTATTCATTATATTAGTAATTTATATACAAAATTAATTTATGTATGGTTTGCAAAAATGGGAACTGCTGTCCGTGTAGATGAGAGAAGCAAAGTGTATGCGCGAGGTGCACAAGCAATCCGTATGCATCGCATGCGCATGTATGCATGCGCCCTTAAAATAGCATCTGAACAACGCGCCACTGACTTTAAACCAGGTATTTCCTTGGTCAGTAGCGCAAATGGTTTTTCAGAAAACGTCAAAAATACCGTTTGCGCCAGAACACGCCTCCTCCTTCCGCCGAACCGCCCCTTGGGGCGCAAGGTCATTCCCTAATTTACCGGCGAGTGGCGCTGGTGGCAAAAGAACGCTCTGCGCCAGTTGTAAACTAGCAACGACACATGCGCCAGTGAAGTCACTTGCGCCGGATGCAAGATAGGGCCCCAGGACACCGTCCTAGGAGAGAATGAACTTGCCTTCAGCAGAGCACATGAACCAGGTGAACGGCTGGTTCTGTTGAATTGGACAGCAAAGGTAACATTAGCATGCCAAAGTTAGTAGCTCACTTTGATGGTCTTGAAAGCAAAAAAATACACAGGGTCTTAGAACTGCATCTTAGAAATGCGGTCCTACGACCGCCTCCACTAATGCAGGAGCATAACGTCTCAAACAGGCGGTCATGGCTGTCACTTGATGTATCTGCTTTATTTGATCAGGCTTTAAATGAGGTGTGCGGATGTGTGGGTGGGTGGGTTGGATATTGGTTAGCAGATCAACCTCTGATGATCAATATCACTTTGCTCTCTGGGATCACTGGTTCCATCTATTAGTCTTCAGTTATAATATGCCATACCTCCCCTTGTCTGCTTAGACCCTTTACACACTCGTATTCTAGTTTATATATGAATATCATCCATATTGTACTAGTTCCTATATGAATATCATTCATATGGTACTAGTTTCTTTATTAATATCATTCATATGGTACTAGTTTCTATATTAATATCATTCATATGATACTAGTTTCTATATGAATATCATTCATATGGTTCTAGTCTATGAATATCATTCATATTATCCTAGTTTCTATATGAATATCATTCATATGATACTAGTTTCTTTATGAATATCCTTCATAATGGCTAACCTGTTAGTTTCCATATGAATATCATTCATATGGTATGAGTTTATATATGAATATCATTCATATGGTTCTAGTTTCTATATGAATATCATTCAAATATCTAACCTATGAAGGTCAGATGTATCACATTTGTGCATGGTGCCCGTGGCTTATCACCGCTCCAGCTCGACCATCAGCAGAAAAAACGTTGTGTTTTCTTGTCAAGGTGTGTGTGTAGTGTACACACAAGCCCAATGCCTATGCTTTATTTTGGTTTTGCAGCCTTTAACAGCAAGCTTTACTTTAAGATGTGTTTGAAATAGCAATTTAAAGTTCAATAAAGGCTGGTGTGGAGAGACCCCTGCTATAAGTATCCTAGCGGACATGCACATCTCAGTCACCTCCCACTCACACTGGCTCTATTGCTTGACAGAAAGGGGAGTTTGCCCCAGTTTGCCTTCCGTTCACACGTGTATTATATCATATTGAAACAAACTTGAAAAAATCAACATGCAAGTTATCCTCAGTGGTTGCAATGAACATGTGAGCAGAATGCATCAACGTGCTCTCGCCTCAAGTCAGTGGAATAGCGTGGGTAGGGTGCAAATGAGAAGAAGGAGGTGTGAACATCACTTCAGCTTCGTTAGCCCGTGAACCCGGATCTTTGAACAATCTTACTGTACCGACAGATGTATTGTTTCACATTGTTCTGACAAATGGACTAATTGTGAGTCGCTTTGGATAAAGCGTCTGCTATATGCCCTACAATGTAAATTTCAATGTAAATGGTGCCCTCCTGTGAAAGCCAGCATACAGGCATAGGAGCAGTGGTTTCCCAATATCATACACCAGAGGATCTGCAGCACTGTGTGTCATCTGAAACCCTACAGTGAACCTCAAGCTCTATGGGCTGGAACACAGCAAATACACAGCTGCCCCTCTCCTGAGGGCAAGGGACTGCCTTTTTGACAAGTGTGGCTTGACATGCTTTTTCATGTGGCAAATGTAGTAAAGCTCCCCCGGAGGTATTTGCACAAAAAGTAACTTTAATATCAGGCCCGGAGATGAAGCTGCTGAAGTCCTATAAAATCTGTGATAGTAGCAGATGAACACTGCTGCGTCTTCAAAATCATATTAATTGGGCCTTTTTAACATCCTAATACCTAATAAAGAGAGGTATGTTTAGGCCCTGGAAACCAGCACCCAAAACATGAAATGGTGCAAACACACACCGCTTTTATAGCTTCACAGTTTCAATATAAATATCATAATAATAAATAGGCAAGCCGTTCAAAAAACCCCCTTGCAGTTGTATTCCCTTCAGTATATATATAACAGTCCTCTAACAGACTTCTTAATAGGACTAGTTGTTATAGATCCCAAAGTAAATTAATCAGCACAGCAGTTGAGGTCCTCTTGGGTGGGGTGGACTTAGGCACTGATCGTGCGGTGCCACCAGCTCGACACATCATCAGTTGTGTGCCCCAGCTTCATCAGGTGTTTCGGCCACTGAACACATACACATACTATGTCCTACTAAACTCTTTCTACCCAAATAGTAGTTGTCCCCCACTTGGCTGTCCTTGCCTCCGGTCTCATATATATCGGAGGCTTTCGGTTTCATCAATGAGCATCCGCGTTATGAATAGTCTCCTGAGCAAGGAGAAGCTCACTCGTGCATCCCATGTCTGTCACTGCCGTGCGCTGTTAGTCATCCTGTACGCAAGCTCGTTCAACACCTGACAAATCAGAGGGCTTGAAATGTTGGCCAGAGGTTCAATAGTTGGAGCCACATTCAATCTGTGTTTTGATGCAGTCAGCCAGGAGTAATTCTTGTTGCATGCACGCAGGTCTCTCTTGTTTTGAAAGAAGCAGATGCTCTACAGGGAACCAGTCTGACCAGAGCATGAAAGTCTTGTCTGTACCGGCATCTGGTAATGTGTCCTGCATGCGCCCTCTTCTGCTTTTAAAGGCAGACTTAATCTGAAGGTCACTGATTAACAGGCTGCAGCGGCCAGCACTGCTTCTGCCCTGGTCACTGTGCAGAACACATGGTGGTTCCTGTGCAGGCTTATGTTCAGTAAAGGAAGGTATATAGTAAAAAAGAAATGCTGGATTGATTGCCAATGGCTGACTGTACCTTATTAACTGTCCCTGGCCTATTGCTCCTAGCTGACTGCTCCAGAACTGACTGTTTCTGACTGACTGATACTGGCTGACTTTTCCTGACCTGATTGTTCCTGACTCACTGTTATTGGGTGACTATTCCCGACCAGATTATTCCTGACCCACTGTTCCTGGCTTACTATTCCATGGTAAGTATTTCTGACGGACTGTTCCTGGCTGACTGTTTCTGACCGACTGTTCCCGACCCGACTATCCTGGTTGACTATTTCTGACTCACTGTTCCTGGCTGGCTGTTCTCAATGGCCTTCTTTAAGCATCTCCTCGAAACAATGGCACAAATGTTTCACTATATCTTGGCATCAAATCTATTTTGTGGTTATGTAAAGTTGAGACATGACTGTTGTTGTAATTTGCTGTGTCTGACAGAAACAAGAGCCATTTGAAAAGCTAATCGTGAATTGATTATCTACGAGATTAAATACAGTATTTCATTGATATGCAAGCAATTTACCACTACAGATTACCTGCCGAGGCTGGCAGTGTCGGGACAAACACTTTCGAGCATTGTCACCGGTTAGGGGTAAGAGGGCAATTTATGGCAAGTGGCACATGTTCACTTATGCATTTAACAAAGGGCCATTATGCCCCTATGCCCCCTTTAGCATTATAATTGCATACTTAACCTCCGCCAACCGAACAACCCCTCACAAGATTGCAGGGAAATTAACCATTGACTTCCTGGTCGGCGGGAATAATTGTGGGCAGGGGCGTAGCACCAAATTCTGGGCCCTATATACAAGGCCCCCCATCAGGACTAGTTTTCCTAGCAGGCAGCTAGGATGAAATAGCCATTTTGTAATGTCATGACATGTGGGGCTAACTACCCTATATGCTATAGATCATTATTTATCATGTAGACCAGGGGTTTTCAAATTGGGTGAATGTGAGCCTCCCCTTAGAGTAGGTAAGGACAGCCGAGACCCCCCCCCCGCAAAAAAAAATAATCCTGTCCGCCTGACCTAACACATGCCTCTTCAGTTAGGTATTGCCATCTTTGTGTGTTCCAGGCAATGATGACTTTCAATAGCTAATCAAATGTAAATATGTTTTAATATTGTATTTGAAGACATTTTATTTCCATAACTTTTTTAAAAGTGCATGCATAAACGATTCTTTGCAACAGCAAATCATTTCCAACTTCATGCAGGCCTAATTGAGGCTACTTTAAAATCAATCATGAGTAGGCCTATCCACAAGTCAACAAAACAAAGCTACAACCGACGACACCCGATGGCTGAAATCGGCGCTGTGTGTCTGGGCCTTAAGCGCACTTTCGAAGGAGATGCGCATCGTCTCGAAAAAAATCAGCACAATGGACAGCTCTCTGATCAATGAACGACAACGGCATGTTATCAGATCGAACAGATTCACATATTTTCAGCAAATTTGTTTCGATTTCAGCCACATAAATCCTCTGATTTAAACAACAAACAAAATGCGCCAAATTCACGTCATTTGCGCTACGAGCGGCATCAACCCTATGGCCCAACCAATTTATGGATTCAAGACAACCCAACTTTGACTTTCAATTTAATCGTCAATATCAGTGAGAACATTGAGGCCTCGCCTCCACCTGCAGCCTTGATCTGTATTTGTTTTTAATCATGGTCAGTGCGGGAAACCCACACTCATATAAATAGGTGGAGGGGAAGGGGATTAGGACTTTCATAGCCTTTTTGGAGATCTGGGGGAACTCGCTCTCCACAGAAAACCAGAAACGCATTTAGGATCATATTTCCTATTTTGCTGGGTCCTGTCTCCTCCCTTAATGCTTACTTCTGGTGACTCGGGACAAGGAAACGATGCATTTTAAAACTAATACACGCACGTACAATTTCCGATATCAATAGAGCTTCGTACAGATGTGTAATTTTTCTTTGCGTATTGCGTGTCGCGCAATATGCGCGACACGCGTGGCGCCCCCCAGGGGAGGCGCGCCTCACCTATTGAAAACCGCTGATGTAGACTAATAACAGTTTAGTATTAATTCAATAGCTTTCTTCAAATAAGCAGCCTGCTGTGCGGTATTAGCCTACCGCACACTTTATTTGTCCTTTACCTTAATAACAAAGGCAGTGGCGTCAATATCGACGGTGCAACCGGTGCACTGTACCGGGGCCCAGACGGCATCGGTGGCCCATGGAGGAAGAAAAATAAGGACCTAGCCGATCGCCTGGGCGGCATATGTGTTGGGGGCGCCCTCTGGTGGCAGAACCAGACACGAAACCCTCACTGTATTACGCAGGACAACGCGAATTCGCAACGAGACCGGCAGTGAAGATACACAGGAAGGAAAAAAATAACGGAATGGCGGCTCTGATTGGACATATCAGACCATCCGAGGAAAACACTGAACCATGGAATTCATACACCGAAAGGTTTGGATATTATGTGCTCGCTAACAAGATTGAAGATGATGTTGTGGTGCCCACATTTGAGTGTTATGGTATACAAAACATTCAACTTGCTGCCCAGTCTAGTACAACCTGCCAAGCCAGGGGATTTGTCCTATGAGGAAACAGTGACCATATTGAGAAATCACTACTCCCCTAAGCCACTGGTGATCACAGAGAGGTTCAGATTCCACAAAAGAAACCAAGAAGAGGGGGAATCTGTTTCATAGTTCATAGCTGTAGGCCTACTGTACTGAAACGATTATCAGAACATTGTGATTTTGGAATTTCACTCAATGACGCCGTACGTGACAAATTGGTGAGTGGTCTACGAAGTGAGGCTATCTAAAAAAAAAAAAAGACTTGTCGAAGGCTAAGCTGACGCTAGATAGAGCTATAGAGATAAGCACATCAATGGAGATGGCTGCCTGAGACGCACAGCAGCTGGGGGCGTCTTCCCATGTGTATGGGTTGTCTTTTGAGTCCAAGAACTTGACTGCAATAGGTAAACCCTGCTACCGCTGTGGGAATACAGCACACCAGGCAACAGAGTGTTGGTGTAAAGACATAGACTGCCGAAACTGTGGTAAGAAAGGTCATATTGAACGTGCCTGTAAAATGAAAAAGACCCAGACACACAAACAGAATACAGAGAAAAAGAGAATTGGCTTCCAAAGAAACAAGAAAAAATAAGTGAATAAGATGTTAGTCAGATTCTGATGATAAAGATACAGTGCATGTTTTAGCTGTTACAGACGGGGATGATCGATACTGGATCACACCACTGTTGGAAAACAAAACAGTACGGATGCAAGTGGACACTGGTACCCGGGTTTCTATGGTATCGGATGCTGTTTACAAGGACAAGCTGCAGCACCTTACTCTTCGGGAGACAAAGTTGAAACTAAGGACCTACACTGGTGAGTCTGTCCCTGTGCTAGGAGTCGTGGATGTAACAGTGGAACATAGTACGCAGAAAAATACTCTTCCACTGTACATCATTCAAGGAAACCGTCCAGCACTACTAGGCCGCAGGTGGCTGGAAAAGCTCAGACTTAAATGGCAAGAAGTGTTTCAGGTCAGTAATGGCGACACAAGTCACCTAAAGGAGATCTTGGAAAAAGACTGCAAAGTTTTTGATGAAGAACTCGGCAGCATGAAAGACATTACGGTTAAGCTCACAGTTAAACCAGGGACCACACCAAGGTGTCTCAAAGCTAGACCTGTCCCATATGCCACCAAACCAAAAGTAGAAAAATGACTAGACAGATTGGTCAAAAGTTGGGTCATGGAACCAGTGAGCACAAGTGAATGGGCTATACCAATTTTCCAGTAATGAAAGAGGACGGAACCCCAAGGATCTGTGGTGATTTTAAAGTAACGGTGAACCCCATTTTGATTGCTGAACAGTATCCTTTAACCCTCATAGACGACCACTTTGCTGGTTTGGCTGGTGGGAAGAAGTTTAGTAGAATAGACTTATGTCAGGCATATCTCCCGATGCACGTGGATCCAGAGTCACAGGAACTACTTACCGTGGTAACACACAAAGGCCTCTACAGATAACGGCGGCTCCCTTTTGGGATCACGTCTGCTCCAGCACTGTTCCAGCACTGTTCCAAAGAGCCATGGACCAAATTCTGAGTGGGCTACCAGGGATGCAGTGCTACTTGGATGACCTGCTTATCAGGAAGGAATATGGTCTGAGGAAAGTGGTCTGAGGGTCAAGAAAAACAAGTGTGAGTTTTTCCAACCTTCCGTCGAGTACCTGGCTGGGGCATGTAATCGATAGCACAGGACTTCACAAGTCACCATCAAAGGTGAAGGCTATGTAGATGCTCCAAAGAATGTGAGCTAGTTGAGATTATTTCTTGGCCTGCTGACATACTATGTCATACTACTATTTCAAATAGACTGAAGCCACTACATGAGCTCCTTAACAAAACCAAGACATGGAAGTGGACAGACAAATGTGAGGCAGCTTTCAAAGATGTGAAAACAAGCCTCTCTCAATCAGAGGCCCTCACCCACTTTGACCCCACATTACCACTTAAACTAGCATGTGATGCCTCACCCTATGGTGTTGGTGCAGTGGTGTCACACATCATGCCATCAGGATAATAGAGACTGATTGCCTTTGCATCAAGGACACTGAGCAAGGCAGAATTCAATTATGCACAGATTGAGCGGGAAGCATTATCTATAGTGTTTGGAGTGAAGAAATTCCATCAGTATCTTTTCGGGAGAAGAATCACTCTACTGATGTACCACAGGCCTCTCACCTCTATTTTTGGTCCTCACAGTAGCCTCCCGTCACTGGCAGCTAGCCATATGCAGCGATGGGCCCTGCTATTGTCGGCCCACCAGTATGACATCAAGTACAGGAAGTCAGACCTTTACGGCAATGCTGACTGACTCTTGAGGCTTCTGCTACCGGTCGCGCATGCTCAGCCAATGCAAGCAGAGATCTTCTACCTCAAAGATGTGACTGCTGCTCCGGTAACCTCAGCTCATGTCAACACACGCACACTGACCCGGTCACGTCTGAGGTTCTGGATATGGTCACTTGTGGGCGGAGAGGAGAGATGTCACCAAGGTTAAAGCCTTACCTGGTGAGGAAAAACGTCAGTCCAGTCTGGATGCCTGTTGTGGGGATATCGGGTCATCATTCCACCGCCAGAGAGAGAAAATGCTTTACAAGCTCCATTTAGGACCCTGTGGTGTGGTGTGAATTAAAGAAATTGCACAGAGTTATTTCTGGTGGCCAGGCCTGAATGCAGCTATAGAAGAAAGAGCAAAGTCATGCGGTGCCTGCCAGAAAGTGAGAAACATCCCGCAGCTGGCTCCCTTACATCCATGGGATGGGCCTGAAGAACCATGTCAAAGATTCCACCTAAAGAAAATGTGATCGATTTACCTACAGGTCATACTTACCCCAAAAGAAACAGACGACCTCCTGATAGACTGTCATTGTAGTTTAGAGACTAACCATCCACATTGGGGCAGAATAATCTCCAGGGTTGAGTCTGGGAATTGAGGTTGTCTACCCTCTTTCCCTAGTTCAGGCTTTGGTTCTGTAATAATAATAATTAGTTGAACGTTACTTTGGAAATGCAGATACTTTGTTTTAGAGAGAATAATGAGACAGTGAAATGTTTTTGCTTTTGTAAGGTTACATCAGAAGTAAAGGGGGAAGGATATGTTGTGTATTGACTGTTTAAGTTTGTCCCTCCTGGGACGCGGTCACGCCCTCTCTTATGCTGGGTGTTGTTTTATATTAATTACTTATTTTCTGAACAGGAGCTTCCCGAAAGACTCATCACGTAATTGACAGTTGTTTCCTTATCTGAGTAACCCAACTCATAATAAAGGCTTGATCTTTTTTCATCAGAATTATTTTGCTTCGCTGAGATTGAATTAAAACCTCACGACTCCTCATAATGTCGTTGTAGCATCAATTATTTGGTTCTCTGTACACACACACACACACACACACACACACACACACACACACACACACACACACACACACACACACAAAGTTTCCTGTCAATATGGACTAGAGTTGCATCTCTCTCTCTCTCTCTCTCTCTCTCTCTCTCTCTCTCTCTCTCTCTCTCTCTCTCTCTCTCTCTCTCTCTCTCTCTCTCTCTCTCTCTCTCTCTCTCTCTCTCTCTCTCTCTCTCTCTCTCTCTCTCTCTCTCTCCCCCTCTCATTCTCCCGCAAGCTGAAGGCTGCCTCTGTTTGTGTGTGTGTCCTTTTTTCTCTCTCACTCGCGCACTCTGAGCCCGAGATTCGAGGAGAACCAGGCGACTTTTCATTTTGTTCTGACGGCACTGCGATCCTCCGCGATGGCGCTGCGGTGCTCCTAGCTCGGCTGAGGTGGGCAGCGAGATACAGCGCGGAGGAGGAGGAGAGGAGGAGGTTGGTGAGGAGGAGGAGAGGAAGATGAGGTGGTTGAGGAGGAGGAGGCTGTCACGGTGAAGCCGCCAACGCCGGCACCCGAAACCAATTGCCTCTTCAGAGAGCCCATGAGCGGGCAGCCGCGATGCGATGCGGCTCCGGACCATGATGGGACGGATTTCCTTAGGATGCTACCTGAGTTGTGGCATCCTCGTGATTTTCGCCTCTCGAGTCCCGGCTAGAGGTAAGCGAAATGCTTTCAATATGGACTTGATGGAGCCTACAGAGGGTCTTTAAGCGTTTGGGCAGGCTGTTATATTCATTGTTCATGTGTTTTGGAGAGTCTGGAGGAGAGGGGCGCGCGTCGTGGCGGTGGTCCTGCACCGCGCGCCCTCCTGTGGATCAGCATAATTCAGAAGTGAGAACAAGTTTAGTGGTGTGGGCAAGGTGCTCCGAAACCATGCCGACACCCTCCAAATTCTGGCATTATGTTTGGTGTAAACGTGTTGTCTTGTGTAATCCTGAATTCAATAAGTCATTGGCATGAACACATGACGCACCAAACCATACGGAAACAGATGGCTCAACGCGCTCTGGGTCTGATATAGCCTAATGTCCACCGATGTGTCCCTTGTCCCATCCCGTTTAAAACGCTACGCACTGTTTTCTGTCTTTAAATCCGCCTTTTTCGCACACGTGGAATGTCTCGCTAAGATTCAAAATGTGTATTTTGTGACTCTTCCTCTTATGCGGACCCGATGGCAAAACTTAAGCTGGTTTAAGTGTGTGTGTTTAACGGAACGCGTTTCGACACGTTTCAGTGCTCGTTTTATATTCTCTCGAAAGACACTTCTGGTCAACAGAAATCTGTCGAGCTGTACCCTTATTGTGAGTGTGACGCCGATAGTTTTCTGCTTTTCCCCTTGGACGATAATGGGCTTTGTGTGAGCGTCTACTGCGTGTTTACTGTCCATTCACGCCCATTACCGTCTTGTTATTCCATCTCGTGGAAACGAATTCACCTGCAGGCAGCTAAATGGACCGTTATGAATTCCAATCTGGTTCTGTTTCATCTTATTTTATAGCTAATCATTGGGGACCCGTCTGATTGCCCTGACCCATTGACACCAGTTTCAACATTTGCAAGTCAATAAGCAAATTAGCCCCATTTATTTTTTCTTTAAGTCTGAAATATAAATTTAAATAATTGTCAGACTTTAATGAGACTATGATGAAATCAGTTTCAGCATATTTAACTTTTTCAGGTAATCTCTCCAGAAGAGATTTGGGTTTATGTGGATGTCAGTCAGAATCACATTCCACAGTCCTCCACACTCCTTCTAGAAAGGTGTGGAGACGTGATGACCTTTCCACCGGTCAGTGTGTGTGATGTCCTGAGTGAGGCGTGTCTTTGTTGCGCCCTATGTCGGTTTACAGTTGAGCATAAACCACGAGGAGATGAACGGTTAAATTCTTTAAAAGGTGCCTCGCACGAAGGCACTAGAATAAAGAGAAGAGGAGACCGAGAGAAAGTAAGCTAACCCTAACCCAGAAAGAAGACGACAAGATTCACTCAAAACTTAACACTCTGGACATTTTTATTTCCCTATCACACGAGAGAGACAGAGTGATCTAAAGGGAGAGAGATCAGGAGTTAGAACGATAACGAAAAGAGGAGAGAGTGAGAGAGTGAGAGAGTGAGAGAGTAAGAGTGAGAGTGAGAGAGAGAGAGAGAGAGAGAGAGAGAGAGAGAGAGAGAGAGAGAGAGAGAGAGAGAGAGAGAGAGAGAGAGAGAGAGAGAGAGAGAGAGAGAGAGAGAGAGAGAGAGAGAGAGAGAAGAGAGAGAGAGAGAGAGAGAGAGAGAGAGAGAGAGAGAGAGAGAGAGATTTGGTTAAGAGAAAGAGAGTGCGTTAAAAGCCATGTTTTATTATTAAAAAAATCACTTGCTGGGTATTGCTCTAGCTTTGATTCAACTGACATTTCAAATAGATAAAAAGGCCTTGTGCACGGTTAGTGTGCGGGGCTATAGTGTGGGGGACTTTCGGAGATTACGTGGTAATAACCCATTTCTCTCTCTCCGTCCTCTATTTCCATCCCCACTTCCACACTTTCGGAGAGGACTGGGCGGTCAGATCCACAGGTAGACCATATACAAGAGCTGTTTCCAACTTTATAAACAGAAACCACACCAACAAAATATGTGTGTACATATGTGGTGGTTATATCGCCAATATTGATTGGATTTGACTTGAACACCAATCACATTCTTACTAAACCATACCTTTTAAAAGCGTTGAATGACAGCGAACGTATTCAACAATTCAGATTCTCCTCCGACGCACCTCTTTGTGTGAAATATGATATTGTCGTGGATGTAACTAGACGATGAACCCTGGGAGTTACCAGTATGGCGTTCGCCAGTGTGTGTTTGTTTGAATGCTTATATCACACTGTTAAATTGACTTGTATGGTCGTATTGACTGTAGGCTATACTGCCACTTAAAGCGTGTGTGTGTGTGTGTGTGTGTGTGTGTGTGTGTGTGTGTGTGTGTGTGTGTGTGTGTGTGTGTGTGTGTGTGTGTGTGTGTGTGTGTGTGTGTGTGTGTGTGTGTGTGTGTGTGTGCGTGTTCATGTGTGTGTGTGTGTGTGTGCTTGTGGTTATATGCGCAAGTGTGTTCGTTGTAGTGATGGGTCGCTTGCGACTGAATCAGAATGAACAAATCAACAAGAACAAACAAACTCCATCATTGCTAAATCAAGTCAATTAACTTACTGATATGTTTAACATCCAATAATCAACTACACCCACCCCCCCCATCCTGCTGCGTTTGGTTAAAGTTGTAATGTTATGTGATTGATGACCGACTTGCACGATCGTTTGAGAATGAGATGGTGTGTGCGTTAGTGTTGTGCCCAGCTCCGTTCTTGTATATCCTGTGGCCTTGGCGCTGTCTTCCTGTTGATCACTCGCATTGTGCGTTCAAACCGCACTGAAAAGGGGAACCTTAGAGAGGCTAACGGTCCGCATCCACAGTTCACATGCCGCTGCGCAACGCTGCCTGACTCAAGGGCTCACCAACCCCTCTCCCCCAAATCCCCCTCAACCCTTCAGCACAAATAAACTATTCACACCGTTAATGAACATTTCATCGACAATGAAGTCCTCGTCTGCATCTCCCTTCACCTTTAACAGTTGGTTGAACTTCCCGTTTCCAGTAGCTGTATGTGTATATATAAGTATTGTAGCGGCGGCCAAGAAGTACACGGTGTCAGGCTTAACTCAACTGTAGCTCTTCGTCCCATATACCGACTGCAGGCTACTTTTATTCCACACCACAAATGCATAAGGAAACAGCACACCCAATGAACAAACATGTCATAGTCAGTGAGGGAGGCGGCAACGATGAACACACATGAACAACAACACATTGAACAACACACTACTAAATAACACCCTGAACCCATTTACTCCACTTAACCTAGTAACAAACAAGGACAACAAATACCCCTTTCATCAACCAAACACTAACTCCCAGGATCCCCTGCACGACCCCGGAGGAGTCGCCACACAGCTCCCACCTGAGGGGTTAGTCGTCCCCGACGACCCCATCACCAGAAACATAGTCCCTCAAGTGTCCAGGGGCCCGGCACCGCCGGCTAGGCCACTGAACCCCTCTAGGGGCGACAACCGCATGGCCAACGGCCCCGCCCGGGGAGTCGGCAGGGGCAGGGGAGCCGCCCGAGGAACCACGAGGAAGCCTGCCTCCCTCGTCAGCCACAACCGGGGCGAGGGGGCGGTACGGCGAGAGTATTTCCTGGTGTAATACCACCACACGCCCCCGGATGCCCGGCATCTGCAGGCGGTACACCACCTCGGACACTCTGTCGATGATCTCCCCAGGCCCCTGCCAGTGGCTCTGCAGTTTAGGGCACGCTCGTCTCCGGCAGCGAGTGTCATAGCCTCTCTTCTGCCTCACCCCTGAAGCAGCCTGAGCCTGGCGGGTGTAGTCATGGACCACCAGCAGGCAAGCACTGCAGTCCGCTAGAACCACAGGACCAGCGGCAGGTGGCGGTCCCAGTCCCGTAGGTGCTGGCTGTTGAGGATGGCGAGCTGGGTGGCCAGGGTGCAGTTAAAGCTCCAGCAGCCCGTCACTCTGGGGATGGAGGGGCGTCGTCCTCATCTTGTGCACCCCCAGTCACCGGCAGACCTCCCCAAAAACCTGTGACTTGAAGTTCATCCCATGGTCGCTGTGGAGCTCGGCATGGACCCCGCTGCTGCTCCAACAGACTTGCCGTCAGCAGGAGCCACCCCCCTCCCCTCACCGATGGTCCGGTCAGCCTCGGTGGTCTGGAGAGCCACCAACATCGGAGACTCGTGGGCCCTCTCCTCCTGCCGCAGGCAGCAGCAACACTCCAGAACTGCACAGGGCCGTCGGGCGGCCACCTGGCGTTTCAGGCCACCTGGCAACTATTCCGCTGGCCGCCAGAGCCCCCGTGCCCTTCCGGACTGGAGCCCCACAGTCTCCGCTTCAACGGTGATGGTTGCTCCGGCCATGTCCACCCTGGCACCCCAACAGGTCAGCAGGTCCAGGCTCAACATAGCATGAGAGAGGGAGAGAGAAAGTGTGTGTGTGTCTCTCAAAGAGTTAAGGAGCAGAATACTTTAGTCTATCATGTTATTAGTCTCTGTCATAGTGGCATTTGTCAATATCAGCAAACAGCTGTCCAATCTCACGGTGACGAAGGAATTGCGAGAGTAATCAAAAGACAATGACTATTTAATGGCGTTATATTTAATTCCGTTGAAACGTGCGTGTGTATGTGCGCATGTGTGTTTTCGTACGTAACTGCCCAACCAAAAATCTTCTCAGCCTTGTCTGATCATCTGGCATTATCTCCTCATTAGGAGCCATTTAGCCCTGATCGGAGCTCATGGCTTAAGTAGCCTTGTTTTCTTTCATTTTAAATTTGATCGCTCTCGAGGGCCTTTGCGGAATAGCACCCTCATGCTCGCAAACACACACACACGCAGGCACGCACGCAAATAGGACCCTTTTGATGTATGGAGATATCATGAGTTCAGATCTCAGTCTGGTCAAGTGCTTTTAGCACCAAGCAAAGCAGGGGACATAGTTGAATAAAATGGAAAATACATTTCCAGAGAGCCTTTGAAGATGCCTTCTTCGATTTCTTCTCCGTAAAGGAATATATACGAAGCACTCACCCTTGCAGAAAAGGCGGGAATCTCACAGTACATCATGTGGTACAAAATAGACAAGGTCGAAGATGGTTTAAACGAGTTGAATCCATAAAATGTATCAGCCCATAAACATCAAAGGCAAATAAGTATAGAGAGAGAGATAGATACACCCAATTTCTGTTATCAACATACTAACATTTTCTTTTTCACATCATCAGCTCACAGTACCAGAAATTGCTGCTCTAAGTACACTCCAAAGCAGCTCTTTCCGAACTATTTGTGTTTTTCAGAAGTGCCTCTACAAACATTAGTTGTGTAGCATCTGCACACGGCACAGGTTAGCGCGGGAGGAGATAATGACTTCTGGGGCGTCTTTGTCAGGAAGACAAAGACGTCAACATTTGCTATCTTTACAATAAGCTACGCATGTAGGTCTAAGCTTTGATTTAATGAGCAAATCCTCCTAAATCTCAACAGACAAGACATGGTTTGCTATAAGTTCACGTGTGAACTGAGCGTATTGTTATGATACGTAGGAGATAAAGGCTGATTCTATTCTTTGGCGACTCTGTCTGGTGTTCGTCGTTTCAAGTCAGAAGCATATTGCTGTTGAAAGCTTTATTCTCAATTGAAATGACTTATTTGAACATATATAATATTAATTGGGTGAAACAGTTAAGGTCAGGGTTAGGGTAAGACCCCCCGAGATTATTCACTAGGGGGGAATTTAACAAGGTAGAGAAAAACTTTAAGATACTCAAACTGGCAAGATAATGGACACCTTCAGTATGTTTGTACTATTACCTTTTTGTCCCTAACCCAAACCCATACCTCAGCAACAGCAATGTCCTGTCATGCTAAAGCATTGCCTCATTATCTTAAGGACATCCTATTTGTCTCGCAAGACAGCTTATACTTTGAGGTAAAGTTAGCACTCTGAGGTAAAGTTAATGTAGTTAAGAACCACACAAGCAGGACTTCAATTACACCACCTCTGCCCACTTAATAGTCAGATGACATGTTTGGTTTTACATACTACTTTGCTTTCTACGCTTGACTTTTTACTGAAGGGTGTTTTTGTCCTTGTGTGATCATTTAGGCACCATATTTTTTTTAAAGGTGGTTCCCTGCTGAGCAGAACTAAGCGCCGTGGAAGAAAGAGGCACATTTGTGTCTAAAGCAGCAGTTGAAGACACTGATTTACAGCCACTATTATCTCTGAGCATTATCAGACCCCTTTACCCAAATCATCTCTCTCTCTCTTCCATTCTTTCTCTTCTCTGTTCATCTTTCCTTTATTTATTTATTTATTTATTTATTTAGTGTGTTCTGTGTATTATTTATGTATTTTATTCCTTGTGTATTTATTCCTTTTCCTAATTATTTCTTTACTTTACCTTTCCTTGCTCTTTTTTTCTTTCTTTCTTTCTTTCTTTCTTTCTTTCTTTCTTTCTTTCTTTCTTTCTTTCTTTCTTTCTTTCTTTCTTTCTTTCTTTCTTTCTTTCTTTCTTTCTTTCTTTCCTGTATTTCTTTTTCTTTCTTTCCTGTATTTCTCTTTCTTCCCTTCCCTCTGTCCTCCCGTCTTCCGGTCTGGTCGTTCCTCCTCTCTTCCGGTCTGGTCGTTCCTCCTCCTCTGTCCTTCTCCCCTGACTTTCTCCATGTGTACGATGGAGTGCTCTGTCCAAAGTCTTCCCCGTAAACCCAGCCAATTAGCAGCAGCAGTCGTTTAATCAATCGCTGTGATTGGCTGAAAAATGCTCTGCCCATTTTTCTCTTCCCATTCTGAAACTACTTGTGATTCCTGTGAAACCCATTTGGCACGGAGTCAACCTGTACATACAAGCGGCACAATTGTTTATATCCTTTAGGTTACAACCATGCATTTCTTTATCCATGTACTACACATGAATGTGTGTCTGTGTTTTCTATAATCATAAGACCAATACTAAAGCATGGTTAATTATGCTGAATAACTTTGATTAGTTCACCTCCCAGGGCGAACTAAGGGCTTGGGTTTGTCATTAAGACTGATAACAACGTGGCAGGGCATCGACGAGGCCGCACGGAGCTAAGAGCAGTCCTCTCTTACATCACAAACACAGGGATCAATACACATCTGCGTCCTTTCTGCCCCTTTCATCTCCAACGGGGGGTCGGGGGGGGGGGGGGGGGGGTGTCCGCACCTCTGACCAGAGGACAAGCCCAACTCCTTCAGCAAGTATATGTGTATCTTTATGTGTATGTCTCTGTGTAATGTATGTGGGCACAAGAGCATCTCAAGTGTTTTGAAAGGGGTTTACATTCATACGAAGATGCTCTCTTGATTCCTCACACACACACACACACACACACACACACACACACACACACACACACACACACACACATACACACACACACACACACCACCCTATCCAGAAGCATCGTACCACTGAGATGCTGCATAAGGCATGCTTATCATCATGAATCAGAAGCTGCACATTCTTCCTCTGCATGGAATGCTTGTTTGCCATCCGAGGAGGACGTGTGAATAGCAACGTGTTGTCTGGGTTAATTGATTGGAAGGTCGCCTCTTTTCAGCCCAGAATAATGAGACTGAGCTGCCTGTTGTCTAAAGAGTCTGCTAATGTCCAAATAACCCCTTTATTAGTGTGTGTGTGTGTGTGTGTGTGTGTGTGTGTGTGTGTGTGTGTGTGTGTGTGTGTGTGTGTGTGTGTGTGTGTGTGTGTGTGTGTGTGTGTGTGTGTGTGTGTGTGTGTCGGATTGCTCTAATCCACAACAAGAATTGGATAAAAGGAGAGGATAAAGAAAAGGATATAACCCTAATTACCTTTTGCCTCGTCTCTGGTATCTCCAACCCGGGCAATTTACTCAGTGACCAACACGGCTTGATTTTAATCTTTGGGTAAGAAGAGGCAAGGCGAGAGCGTCTGTGAGCGAGAGAGGGGAGAGAGGCGGGAGAGAGAAAAAATTAAAGTGAAAGTAATGGTGTGGGCTAATCAATGCCAAGCAGTTGAGGAGCGCTGGGGGTTCTTCAGTTTGTTCTGTGATCATTGGCTCCATAAGGGCCGCCTCAGCAGGCGGTCAATTAAAGAACAGTGTGGTGTGAACGGCCTAGCTAGCTGGTTCCTTTAAAAAATGGCCTAGCTAGCTGTTTCCCTCCAAAACGGGATAGCTAGCTTGTTCCCTCCACGGGCAGGTGTCAGGGTCGTTAAATACTGTTCTTCTCTGCTGGGTTTAATGCTTGCCACTCACGGAAAATATCTCAAAAAATGTGTTTCTTCTGAGGTAGAAATACCTTTCTTTTATTATCTTTGTGTATATAATTGTCACGCAGTCGGGATATATCAATTATTGTTATTATAAATCATGTATTTTATTTAATACTGTTTTTATCTCCAGAGACTGACAAATTTTGGCTTAATCGGGCACATTCTAATCCTAAAGTTTGATAATGTTACCATTAGATAATTTGCATCTGTGTATTTACTGTGAGAAATGTCTTGGGGGGGGGGGGGGGACGACGACATGGAAACCCATCCGTAACGGTTTATTGTCAGCCCATTATCACCGTTTGAGGAATAAGGCCTATACTGTGCACCTTTCGTAAAGATAAAAGATGACGAAGAAAGCGGAGTCTCCTTGCCCTCCTATAAAGAGCGCATGACGAACTGCTGTGATCCACCACGTCCACAGGTCTCTAGGAGAGAGGGGGGATACGCAGGAGGAAGTGGACACAGACTACATGAAGGGCTGCCTCGTCATCAGAATGTCACCTCCCTCACTCTCCCTCTCGCTCTCTCCCTCTCCCTCTTTCATACATATGAGGTAGCCGCTAAAAATGTGGAGAAGATATACTTAGACATATGCTATTCAGAGCGGCTTCTTGTTCCGGATAGAATTACAATGGCAGAGATAGAAACCCAGGGAGGTGGGATTGCTGGTTGGGATGTGGCCTTTCATTCATGGGGATCTTAGACATGCAAACCTGCCATTTTATGAGCATTTTGAATCATATCTATTAACTATTATAGTTTAAAAAAAGGGTATTGAGGCATGCATTGCTGTGGATGAATATATTTATTTGAAATTATTCCCATTAAATTGTAGATCCATAGGAAGATGTTCAGAACGAAAAATCCTCTATGAAAGACATGGTCAGAGCTACAGTTGGAGTGCAGTGGTGAAACTAACCTGAGACATCAGGCCTATAACTCATACTACTAGTCCTGTTCTTGGAGAAACCTCCAGTGCACTTAACAAGGTCTTAATTGATTGGGGCTGGCTGGCAGAATAGGGCCAGTGTTCTCCAAAAGGAACGACCCACTCATAGCTTCGCTCCAGTGTTGCCCAGTAGATATTAGATTAATTATGATTTGGGTTGGAAAGCTAGTCTGAGCCACGGGACTTGGCTCAGTGAACTATAAAAGTAAAATAATCATTCGGAAGAAAGGGTTTGAAGTAGTGGTTCAGAGTTGTACTGGTGGCCTACCGTTGATTCAGTAGAAGCTACCGCCGTCACTGAAGTGAACTCAAGTGACACATTAACCATGTAGGCGGGACGCCTCGGAGGGATCCAGGATCGATTCCGCCCTGTGGTGTGATGCTACGTCATTCCCCTCGCTTCTCCAGCCCATATTCCTTTCTGTCTCCACTCCCCTGTCCATGAAGGCACAAGACCCATAACAATAGCGATAAGAAAGGTGCAGATTTTAAAGCACTGCAGTTTGAAGGCCCAGCCAAAGCCAAACAGTGGCTATGGCTGGTTATGCCTAAAGTAAACAGTGCGGCTGTTATAATCATATTGAGCACAAAAGCACAGAAGAGGACACGATTTTGAAAGTATAGAACCCTCCCTCCGTACTCCATCGACAAGGGTTGCATTTCATGGACTCTGTGATTGACAGGCAAGATGGAGCCCCTGAACCAATCACAGAAGAGAGGCTATTACTAGTCAGATATTAGCCAGGAGCGGTATGAAATCTAAATTGGCTCCTACAGTGCATTTTCTCAAAGTGTATTTCACTCAATAATTGATGAGCCATTTTTACAAATCAAACTCACCTAATAGCTTTTCAACCTTAGAGCTCCTTTTACAGAGCAAAACACTCAGAGCCAGAATGTATTGGGGCTGCTTCGTATTGGACTGGCCTCCTTTTGGGAAGCGAAGATTCTCAGAACATTATTTCCCATCTTACACAGCAGGGTTCTTCGAGCTCTTCTCAAGTATCCTTGTTCACCTTAAGATATGGCGTAGCCTGTGATTGAACAGAATGTACCTCCCAGTGAAAATAATGCATGGCCTCACTTCTGGAGTAGGCTGCAGGCTGCAGGCTGCTCAGCAGCAGGTTACAGAGGTCAGAATAATACGTGTGCTCAGCTGAACTCAAATGTACATTCATTACTTTCTCTCTTTGGGATGTATTTTACTTTGAAAGGGAACCGTGTTGTGTTTGTGTGTGTGTGTGTGTGTGTGTGTGTGTGTGTGTGTGTGTGTGTGTGTGTGTGTGTGTGTGTGTGTGTGTGTGTGTGTGTGTGTGTGTGTGTCTGTGTCTGTGTCTGTATTTAATCATTATGCAAATCTTGGGTGTGTTCAAAACATTCAACACACATTTGCCAAAAAGGGCTGTGATGTACTGGAAATAACCAAAAACAAATAAATCAATAATTTGCATGCTTACTACCCGGTACAGTGTCTCAACGCCACCTACATTAGGACATGATACCGCATTATAACATGGGGAAGGCAAAGTCTTGCATAATGCCAGATTTTCCCCCTGGGGAATGTGCAGTCTCACCTGGTGTCACCATTTCACTCAATATGTCTTTTTGCTCGCAGCTTGTAATCCGATTTTTCTGGTGGCTTATTATGCAAATGACCCAAACGGTGCATCGGTAATGCGGCTGCATCTCGCCCACACATCAAAACACTACGTCTGCTTCTCCTCTAACTCGGGCTCCCGTACGGTGCAACATTATTAGAAACGTCACTTATTCAGTTGGACTGTTGGCTCAGCTCATCTCCTTAAAAGGCAGTTTCTGGAGGTGCGGCTTGGTATACCGTGAAGGGTTTTCCTCGGCCCGCTTTATCTGGTCGACCCATCGGGCTTCAGATTGAATGTCACATCGCTGCTGAGCGAGCTCCAGGTTCCTGGGCTATAACCTTGGATGTTCCCATGGGCCTTCTGATTCAGCCTCATGGATGGATGGGTCCTAATCCTTCTGAAGGAGCGGAAGGCAGGTCTGGATGAGGTCCGAGGGTTTGGGGGGTGTGGTGGTGTGGGACAGGGGGTACAGGAGGAGATGTGTTCTTCTGCACAGGACTAGAAGTTAGCAAGGTTGTTTTAAATGCAGGATGTATGGAAGCATGTGGGAGAATCGTCCACCAGAATCACAGTTTAAAGACTCAGCTATTGTAGTATATCAATGATGGATTGATAAATGAATGGATTGGCAGCTTGGTGAGTCAATGGTGGTTGGATGATTGGATGAATGTGTGAGTGGAATAATGGGTGGGTGGTTGCATATATAAATAAAGGGATTGATAAATAACTTTGCCACAGCAGTAAATGCAATTCATGAATAAAGCTAAATAAGATGAATGTGATACATACTTAAAAATAAAATAGGAATAGCATCAAGGAAAACGTCTCCTCTGTTTCCCTCTGTGCCTTTGGAAAAGCAGTCCTTAAAGTCCAGAAAGACAAATGCCCCAGTGATGGGAACAATAAATGTAAAGAGAAACAATGCCCAGATATACACAGGCAGAGGCAAATAATACATATTCAACTATCGTAATGAAGACAAGTCCATGCCGTGTGAGCAATAAATCAAGGAAATACAACAAAGATGTACTGTATCCCGAACACCATGCATCATACTACAGCCACGGAGTCAAAGACATCTCCTGAAATGGGTTAATACCAGAAATAAATGAAATAAAGAAATTATTGTTCTCTGAGTCACATGCTGGTATAAAATATTGGGTTCACAGGTACAGCAATATTATTTACTTAATTTATTATCCTTTGTCTCGTATGATTATTTGTGGGCTTAGTGGAAATGTAAAAAGTGTGTGGATAATATCTGTTTGGTTCACCGATGTATATTACACAATGTAAATGTGATTTTTATTTATATAAACAGTTAAGTTAAATCATTGTTTTTGAAAGAAGAAGCAGACTTTTTAAAATGAAAGAAAATTGAGGAATAAAGAAAAAAAGTCCTGAGGGTTTGTCTCTGATGAAATAATAAATTTAGCTGATCAAAAACATAGCACAATTTGTATGGTACATTGGGAAGGGAAATTGCCTTTTTACATTACATATATAAAAAAAAAGAGACCCAATTTTGAAACCCACCAATTTTTGGGGGTTTCTGTTCTGTTTTTACCCACAAAACCAATGTTTAAAAACAGTAGTTAAACAGCATTGCCCTTCACCGGGTAAGGCAAGGCAAGACAAATTTATTCATATAGCACTTTTCTTTCCCAAGGCAGACTCAAAGTGCTTCAAATATATAACATTGTCATGCAATAAAATGACATAAAATAATAGATAAGTAAAAAATAAAATGTATGCATAAAATACAATGTATTAAAGATCAGGTCAACAGGCTCTCTGGTACCTACGTCGGGACTCCAACCCGACCTAAAGGAACTTGGTCCTTTCTCTGGCACGCCAACCCGGATTCTAGGACTCTAACCCAGACAGAACTCGGGTCTCAAACCCTTCAATTAAATTAAACATTTTAAGCTATTTTAGATGGACCAAATACAAATGCAAACCAAATATTTAAAACACTTTATTTTGTGAAGTACCGCTTACTACCACACTGAAAAAGTGAAACAGCAGTTCTGAAGTTCGAATCATATAAATTATCTATTTTGCCCTGAAACACACAAGCTCAAACAATGCAGCTCCATGGACATATTATACCACCAGGTGTGAGTGTGCTTAGCCATCAATCTGAACCAAAATCTGCACTTTGGTTCAGATTATCGGCGGATCCCAATTTTACAGCCTGAAGGACACAATTATCCAGACTGATGTCCTCCTGGCTGTTTTTTTCTGCTTAGTTTTCTGCTTAAAGGTGACATACTATACCACCAGGTGTGAGTGTGATTAGCCGTTACAAGCCGTTTTGCCTTCTGACATTACAAGTGGCCGTGTCCACCAAGAGGTGTGCTGGATGTAAAATTTGGATCCACCGACAATCGGAACCACAGTAGAGATATAGTCAAAGCGAGGAATCAACAATCTTTCTTCCTGTCGTAACCCTTATAAAACAAATGGAACAATTGTACCAGCCCACTCACAGCTGGAAGATAGTAAATGCTCAAAAACTGAGTGAGTAGTACCGAAGTTCTTCTTCAGTTTAAGATGCATTTCACATAAATGTTCTCTTTTGCCCCCAAACACCAGGCCCAAACAATGCAGCTTAAGTTACATATTATACCACAGGTGGTAAAATATGGCTTTAAACACCAAACGCAGAAAAATAAAAACTGTCAGGAGGACATCAGTCCTGATAATTGTTTCCTTTAGGCTGTAAAATTGGGATCCGCCGAAAATCGTAACAAAAGTGGAGATTAAGTCATAGCAAGGAACCTAGACTCTTTCTTCCTCCAGGTTCAGAAAAAAAGGGAAAAAAAACATCTGTCACAGGGACATTAATCTTGAATGAATGTCATTATAGGCTGTAAAATTGTGATCAGCCACCAAAATAGTTAAAATAAAGTCAAAGCCTTAGATTACTGCAAACAGACATTATAGCCCGGAAAGAGCAGACAATAGAAACATTTAAAACAAATTATTCAATGTTTGTTCAGGTTCAGCTTAAGTGCTGATCAGCCTTTTCCTCAGTTTCATAGGTTCTGCAGAGAACAGGCTATGCCGTGAACAACAAAATCCAGGGGTTCACAAAAGCAGTTTAAAAAAATTACACTGTCCAGCCCCAATCTTGTTTTTTAGTCCAAGGACTTTTGGGGAAAGCCTTTCCTCTCCCATTCTGAAGAGGACTTTCTGAATTAATTCAAAGTAGTGCTCCTTGGGGTAAGCCAAGTTCAGTGTATAGATGACCCCCAGCATCAATGCACAAGCTCTGGAGTGCTTGCATAAAAATGCCAATGTATCCAGTTTCTTCACCCCCTTTGCTGATGAAGATATCCATGGAGCGTTTCCTCATCTCTCTCTGAATATCGTCACCTTGGATGTCCTGTATATTTTAAAAACTATTCCAACATTTATTTTAAAATAAATAAATAAACTATCAAAATTCATACACCATTTCATTTTAATGACTCACTTTACCGGATGAAAACAATCATGCTCACATGCCTTAAAAATAATGAAGAGAAAAAACGAATAAAGCCAGTCTTTTTGTTTAAAGAACCAAACTGATGGTTTAAAATGTTTTAGTTTATTGATGAAAATAACTAGACAAAGCCACATTTAAAATAGTCTCTGTTCTTTTAATCTTGAGGCTTACATGTTTTGTAAAATTATCTTACATTTAAACCCATTAATGGCCCCAGGCTATATTAAGTATGATAAGAAAATAATGCAAAATTTGGGCTCTCCTTTCCTCTCTCTCTTTGCATCCTCCTATTTCTTCCCCCTTCTTCTCCAGTTCTCTCTTCCCTTACACTCTACTCCACTCATTTAAATATTCTTATTCCTTCCAGATACTCTTCCTCTATTTGTCCCTAATCTCCTAACATTTCAGTCCAATTTACATTGTAGGTTTTTTCAGCATTGAATATCATTTTTAGCATGTGTACTTTTTGAGACAAATACATTTTATAGTTTTTTTTTATCTAAATATTTTCATAAAAGGTAGGTAAAATATATTTTAAACTGATACTAAAGGGGTCACCAGAAATGTAGTTGTGCAGCTCTTATGTGGTCAAATGAGGTTTGAGGTCACATAATAAAGGCTATTTTATGCACCTTATAGTGTGGGAGTGACATTAGGATCTAAAAACTTTTTCTGTAATACAAGACAGCAATGTGACCACAATTACGATGGCTTACCATATACTCCCGAATGAGATGTCCATCATCCTCACCAAGATTGATGTCTCCAGGACTGCCGACTTTTTAAGGTTGGAATCACTTGTAGCCTGTGTGAAAAGATAACAATTATTATTACAAAGAATTATTCTTTAACACACCAATATATATACAAAGCACATAAAGTAAGGAAATTTGTGTTTGGTTGATTATTTCTCTGTGGTAACAATGCTTTTTGGCAATTCATCTTATACCATTGGAAAGCCTGTATAGTTCCCTTTCAAATGGTGCCTATTAGTAAGGAACCATCACTTGTGGGATGAGCAGCAGAGCTGAGTATGTGGATTGCGCCCATGAAAAAATTGCCAAATCTTCTGCCAAACAGCTTATTCTGCCATCGACTCATTTGGTGTTTGCTGGATTGGATGATTGAAGTTTGGAGAAACAAGACATATTGGCAATTTAACAATTTATTCATTTCACAAACAGGGGCCTCAGTAGCGTGTGGAAGAACAATACACAGCCACAACAGCATGGCACCTCCTCATGCTGGTCACCAGCCTGGTCACACGCTGCTGTGGGATCGCATCCCATTCTTCAACCTGCATTTGTCGCAAGTCAGCCAACATAGTTGTGTTGGTCACTCTGGCACGAACAGCAAGCCCAAGGTGATCCCACAAGTGTTCAATGGGGTTGAGGTCAGGACTGCTAGCAGGCCATTCCATCCTCTCCACTCCCACATTCTGGAGATAGTCTCTGATAGTCTCTATATTGAACTTGGCTTTCAGTTTGGAGAGGGTACTAGGCCTCACTCCAAATAATGCCGCAACCTGGTTTTGAGGAACACCAGCTTGAAGTTGCCCTATCGCAATGGAGTCATATTTCCTAAGAATCGTGCCTTGCACTTTCAGAAACGCCTCCCTTCTTCTGTAAAACAGATGTCAGATGGAGTAAATGGCTGTCCAACTGCGCAATAAAGATAGTTTCATGAGGGATTGTGGTTATGCGCTGGAATTCATAATGTTATTTTATAGCTACTGTATCATTAAAGGTCGCATTCTAATTTAGACCTTTGCATTCACTAAACAAAAACTTGTCCGATAGGATGTGTAGTAGCCTACAGTTTGGACCAGCCATAGGTATGTAACTAAGTGATATTTACTTTAAAATAGTCTTCCCCTAGTCTTCTTTGTAACTATTGGGGTTTCAGTTCCAATAATCATACACCAAAATGTGACATTAAGAATTACACTGTGGTAAAAAAACAACAACCATTTTCTTACCTTATCAGTACAGAGAAGTGCAGGCCACCTGATTTGAATCTCTCCGGCACCTAGATTTTCCTGAAAAACCTCTCTCCTTCTGTAGGAGAAGGTTCTCGACATCTCCTCTTTTACAGAGGGTGCAGTATCTCTTCGTCTTCTCATTTGGTTTAATAGTTCTACCCTTACATTGTCTAGGCTTTCATCGGTTTCCCCTGCAGTGTTTGATGGAAAATTTACCAAATCCACCCCTTCTTCACATTTTTGGCTGGGCGGCCAGTCATCCCCCGATTTGTTTTTCAATGCATTTATGGTAACTTCTCGGCTACCAATGTTGCACATTTTTGTTCTGTAATTCGCTATATTATAGTGGAGGCTAATCATCCAGCCATAGTATCCACTGGCAGATTGTTCTTTTAAATAGGGACATTTATTGATGTGGATATGCAGTGTACTGAAAGATTTCCTCTGCTAACTTTTCGAAGATGTTGGACTTCAACCCTGGTGTGATCTTTAAGAGAGAGCCAGTATCCCTAAAGCTCTCATTTCCATGTTAAAGCTGAAGCTCTACATCAAACGGAAAGCACAGAATGGAGAATTCTCTTGGCCATGCACGTGCCCTCAGTTCACTGTCTGAATGGGACAGGGTGATGGTGTTATCGGAATCTGTTGAGGACGATGATGGCAATGGGGACACACTGGCCGATGATTGGCTGCTTACTGATGACCCAGATGACAAGGAAGGGCTGCAAGCATTCTTTATTGGAGGAGATGGACTCACTCTTACTGTTATGACCCAGGGTCATATGTTGTATTTTTCAGGGTTGTATGGATTTCGTCTGTGCTGTGGTTCCTCCCGGCCTGAGGGTGGTGTTACCACCCTTAGGCTCTCTCCCTCTCCAGGTGCTGCTCCTCCCGGCCTGAGGGTGGTGCTACCACCATTGGTGTTTCTCCAGGTGCTGGCTGTCGATTGGTGCAGGGGTTGGAGGAGCTACTATAAATGGCCGCCGCTGGAGACAATCACTCTCCTTCTCTTGACCCTGCTCCCAACTGCACCAGGCTTTATCATGTGGTATTGTACGATATTGTGATGTGTTAAAATTTAAGCAGTCCAGTGGGGTGTTCAACAAAGTCGGTTTTATCACATAACCGGGTAAGTTAACTCAGGGTTTGCGGTAACCCTAGGTTTTCCGTTCCAAAATGACCACGGTATGTTCGTTACTATAGCAACATATGCTCTGAAGTAAACCTGGTCGGCGCAGGTTTTGCGCAGGTTGTTTAAAGATAACCCGGTTTTGCTCAGGGTATTTAAAGCCGCGTTCACCGCAGCTTTTACGTGATCACAATGGCATGCCCTTTTGACGAGAGGCCGGTTGATATCGGAGCGCAAATAATTTGTGCAATTCAGATAGAATAATTAGACCACGGCTCGACATATTGTCCTTTCCGGAAGACTTTTTGCTAGAGAGATATCGTTTTTCACATGAGTCTTTGATATATTAAAATAACCTTCTCCAACCCTACATTGCAAATGTTACCAATCGTAGATCTGCCCTCAGTTCACTGCAAACAATTTGTATAGCTCTCTGTTGTTTTGCGACGGGTAGCTTTTTATACAGTGTAGGAGATGCTGAGCACATAGGCAAAGCCACGGTCTGCCGCTCAGTAGCCTACGTAATGTCTTGCGCTGAAGCGGTTGTTGCGTACCTTCGTCGTTTTTCCAGGCCATAAACCCACGAGACGCATTAAAATGGAGTTTCACCAACTTGCAGGTCAGCATTATCAACTTTACGTGTTCCCAAATGGCACCGAAATTATCCTCGTTGACTTTTCATGTGGTCGTTATATTTCAGGATTTCCCAATGTAATTGGGTGCATTGATGGCACACAAGTGCCCATACTGGCCCCATCTATAAATGTGGCTGATTATGTGAACAGGAAAGGCTATCACAGTATAAATGTTCAGGTAAGTGTACACTGCCTATATTGGCTATTTCCAATATCTCCATGGTTTGTTAATCGCTGTCAATTTTTTTTTTTTTATCACTAGATGATGTGATGCTTCCCACATTATTACAAATGTAGAGGCCAAATGGCCTGGTACAGTCCAGGATGTATCGCCAATCCAATTTGAGCCGTAAATTTCAAGAGGGTGCGTTGCATTATGAACATATCATAGACCTCATATAATTGTGCTTCTGCAAGATAGCTCAAAGTGTGTATTTGATCGCAGGGCAATTCGATGGGTGGATCCTAGGAGATCGAGGGTATCCATGCCTCCCGACGCTCATCACCCCGTACCCTAATCCCACTCCTGGACCACAGACGACATTTAACGTGGCACACAGCAGAACCCGTGTTAAAATTGAAAACGTATACGGGATATTGAAGTCCAGATTTCACTGCCTACGTGGACTAAGAGTTTGTCCGGAACGGGCATGCGATATCATTGTTGCATGCGCCGTCCTCCACAATATAGCCACCCTGCGCAAAGAGATACCTCCCCACTTTGACCCGTTCCTCGAGGAGGAACACATTCCGCAAATGGATGCAAGGGCTGGACAAAGGATGCGAGACCACACTTGCAAAAATCATTTCAATTAAAAACAAACGCCAAACACTGTTTTTATCCATCATTTTTATTCTTTAGTTGCTGAGGGAGGAAAAAGAATATAGTTGGGCATTGAATAGCATTATCATGTCCGTGTTGAATTTCTGCCCAACCTCCTTTTTTACCTCTATCAGCAGCTTTGTGTACTCCATTGCAAATCAGCCTTAGCGATTTCCCGCTGAAGATGAAGACGATATAATTCTTTAGTCGTCAACTGAAATAGAGGAAAATATTGTTTTAACATTCAAGCGACATACTTGGCCAATAAAGTCAGTGAGTAGCCTAGGATATGTCTTATATGCTGATATTGCGACCCTGATGTACCCGCCGCTTCCTCGACCAGTCTGTTAACCCATTCAGACCGGATCACGCATACGTGTGTATTTACCTTTAAGACCGGAACACGCATCTATGCGTAGTTACCATTGAGACCGGGAAACGCGTCTGTGTCATTTTCAGCAATGCAGTCTTTTTCAAGGCACATGACCAGTTATACTCACTGTGATTGGTTGATATATTCTTGGGGTGAGCGAACGAGATGCTTGGGATTTTTTTTTAATTAATAGCAAAGCATTCTATTGGTCGAAATACACGTGGATCATGTTTTATTCAGTGGGACATTTAAACTTTAAATCGCCGAAGCGATCGAATATGGCATCGAACATGGCAGATTCGAGTGAAGGTAGTGACATCGAAGACACTGAATTAGATAACTTAGATGAATTAGATAACTTGGAAGAAAATATTTTACCATCTGATCGCGTGGTAAGAGAGCAATGGATTCAAGCGATGTTTGGGGAAGAAGAGGATTTGAGCGAGTTTGAAGGCTTCGCGAACGAAGATAACTTAGATGAATTAGATAACTTGGAAGAAAATATTTTACCATCTGATCGCGTGGTAAGAGAGCAATGGATTCAAGCGATGTTTGGGGAAGAAGAGGATTTGAGCGAGTTTGAAGGCTTCGCGAACGAGTGGAAGAGTGGCAACTTTCACTCGCGGGAAAAGATTCCATTCAATCGCCAACCTGGCATAAAGATCGAGCTGCCAATGCCAGATGTTATAACACCGGTGCAGGTATTCTCCAATATCTTCACGGAAGAAATGTGGATGCGTCTTATAACGCAAACCAACCTCTATGCTGAGCAAACGCGGAGTGCAACGCCTTCGAACAGCAAGTGGGATCCCGTCACAATCCATGAAATGAAGACGTTCGTGGGACTGTGTCTGGCCATGGGGATACTTGAACTGCCATCACGAAGAGACTTTTGGCGTCAAAAGAAGTGGCTATTCAGAACATCCATTCCCCAAGCCATGTCAAGGGACAGGTTTGCCATCATCTGGAGGTAAGCTAATAAGAATATTGGAAATATTTTCGATGTCATATGACATGATTACAACAAAGATAATGATTTGATCCTGATACTAATTACAATACATTATGTCACAAGTCACTGATAATAATGGATGATTTGGATAATAATGATACATAAAAACAATACAAATGACAATTATAGATTATTCTTACGATAATAATTCATGTCTGATGATTATGATTTGATCCTGATACTAATTACAATACGTTATGTCACAAGTCACTGATAATAATGGATGATTATGGATAATAATATGATACATGAAAACAATACAGATGACAATGAATAGATTATAATGACGATAATAATTCATGTCTGATGATAGATAAATAAGTAGGTGATTATTGATAACTCAATAAATAGAAAAGATGATTGATAATGTATAATTTAAAAAATACATGACAATGAAAGCTCATGACAATAACAACAACATTAGTTCAATGTCAAACAATAAAACAATATTATTCACTGTCTAACTGGCTATGTACATTTTCAGGTTATACTCCACTTGCAAAGACAACAAGGCCCATGATGTGGACCCGCTCCAGACAAGCTCTGGAAAGTCAGATGGTTCCTTGACTACCTGAAAGATCGTTTCCAGGAAACTATATGAAGTCAATGGCTTTGTGGAGTGTGGATGAGAGTATGGTAAAATTCAAGGGAGACTTCTCTTTCCGGCAATATCTCCCTCTCAAACCTACTAAGTGGGGCATCAAGGTGTGGGTCATGGCTGAGAGCTCCACCGGGTATGTGTCGAACTTCCAGGTCTACACTGGACGTAAGAGGGGGTGAGTGAGAAGGGCCTTGCGCACACCATGTTGTTTATGGATCTGGCCGGACCATACTTTGGGTCCCATCTCTCCCATTTATATGGACAATTTTTTATTCTGGGGTCCCTCTCTCTTTGAAGAGTTTAAAAGATCATGGCCTGGATGGCCTGTGGGACCCATTCGGTCCAACAGGAAAAGGAATCCCCAAAAAGCTGGCTGCCATGGCCAAGCATAAGTAACACGGTATCCCAGAAGGATGAGCTGACCTTCTGTGCCTGGCAGGACACGAAGACCGTCCCTGGTCCCTGTCAAACTTCCATGCTCCAACGCAACAACAGGGACAGTCAAAAGAAGGCATGGGAAGGAACCATCCAGAACTGAAGTCACAGTGCCAGCATGCCTCGCCGACTATCAGAGGAACATGAAGGGGGTCGATCTGTTGGACCAGATGGTGGGCGCTACTATCAAATCCAGCATCGATCCAAGAAATGGTGGCGGAGGCTTTTTTTTAATTTCCTGATGGTCCAGCTGCTACAAACTCTTACATCATTGCAAGGAGTGCTGGAGGCTAACTGTAGTGGCTTCAAAAGATTGGCTGGAGGACCTTGCACAGAGAGCTTGTCACCCCTGTGACAGCAAGGAGTGCTCCCCTCAGTGTGCCACAGCAACCTGTGGCAGCCTCAGCCAGCCACGAGTGTGGAGAAAATCTACGAGAAAAGAAAGATCTGTAGGGAATGCTCACAGTCGAAGAATGGCACTGAGGCCCGTCCTGGTGCCACAGTCTATGGATGCAGGCAGTGTTAATGGTGCCCCTGCACAGTTGAGTGCTTTGGGCAAAACATGTCGCGCCGCACTTGATGATCTGTGATCTGTCCATAACATGTTACGTTAAAAACCTGTTTGTTTTGGGGTTTGTTTGTTTGTTCCATCAAGAAGTGATGTTGATTAAAAAAATTAAATTACTGTTTTAATGAATTAATGAAATATGATTAATATAAATAATGAAAATGAATGAATCAATGAATAATATAATACAATAAAAGGAAAATCTGTATCGAATTTTTTTCAAAATGTACTTGATGTTTTTTGTTTATTGATTTTTTCAAAAAAAATGCTGTTGAAGATTATATCAAAGCAGACAGTTTAGATGGAAGCCAAAAGAGGTAAGCTCTTAAATGTTTTTTATTTTATGTTTCTATCTGCTATAGAGCCTGAGATACTAAGGCTTTAGTAGGCGTGGGAAATTTTGTCTCATTTTTCTGAAAACCCTCAGGTTTTAGTGGGTTGTTTCCAGAAAAGTGAATAGGCAAAAAAAGGCCTTTTTAGCAGGCGTTTATAGGCCTAAATGGGTTAAGAGACAAGTGAGTTTGAGAACACCGTTAGTTTAGTAGTCAATAATGACTTGGAACTGGCAAGAAAAAGCTAGGCCTATACCTCAGTTCTTTCAGACCCATCCATGGCAATATTTTCATCGTCCTCCTGTCATACAAAGAGCAATTATAGGCCTATTGGCTGAGTAGTTTGAGATGCGCTTACAACAGAAATGATAAAAAAAAATAGGCCTACCGGACTTGCATAAACTGGAGGATGTTCATTCGTAGCCGGCTTGATTAAAAGCAATACTGTCTTGATCTGTAAGGTTGATTAATTAGTCATGCTTTGGAATAGAGCCACATATACAGCAGGCATACAACAAACATGGGGTTTTCTATCCAGCTTCTGAAAACTCCTCAGTAGGCTTGCTTTCAAGAAAAAAATAAAAAAAACCTTGTTTGCAGGCGTTTATTGGCCTAAATGGGTTAGAGACAGTGAGTTTGAGAATACACGTATTTTTAGTAGTAATAATGATTTGACACTGGCAAGGAAATAATCTAGGGCCATATTCATTTGCCAGACATCCTTGTCTTTTTCATATTTCCTGTCATACAAAGAGCAATTATAGGCCTATGGCTAATTAGTTGAGAGCGCTTACAACAGAAATGATAAAAAAAAATAGGCCTACCGGACTTGCATAAACTGGAGGATGTTCATTCGTAGCTGGCTTGATTAAAAGCAATACTGTCTTGATCTGTAAGGTTGATTAATTAGTCATGCTTTGGAATAGAGCCACATATACAGCAGGCATACAACAAACATGGGGTTTTCTATCCAGCTACAAAAGAACATTTGCACTGCGACACGCACACGGCTTGCATGTGTTCAAAGACATACAAAAAATAAAATACAAAACCTACATTCAACCAGTGTGTTGCCAGTGGACGGAGATGGCCCCGGACTCTCTGAGGAGGTACCACCAGGTATCCCCTCCATGCCAGGGCGCCCAGCATTAATGCTTAGAGCCAGCTCCTCAACTTGGGTGAAGGTAATTGGAGGGCCCGATCCAGTCTGCCGACTGTCGTCCCTCTTACGATTGGCTTTGAAAAAAATTGTCTATTTAAATACAGGAGTGACAAATAAGCCTGGACAATTTTAATGCCGGACTGACAAATATGTAGGACGATGTGGTGGAAAAGCTTACCAGCTGTACAACGTTTTTGTATTTTCATTTTTACTTGGTTCCAAAGTTCCGTTTTGGGGGGCCATCCGGATTACATCTTTATAGATAACAGATTATGGAATGTTAAGAAAGCCTTAACTGAGATAGGCAATGAAATAGATTCATAGTTCAAATATTTAGGATAGTGGTTTTTACACCATGACACTTACGAATTTACGCGGTCAGCTATCCTCTGCCAGGCTTTATTTCTCATTATGGCAGATGCCTTAGTGTTGCATTTCCTCATTATCACTCCCTTTTCCTCATCGTAACTCTCCAGGAGAACCTGGAGGTCGAGCTCAGTGAAATAAGCGACCGCCCGTTTCGCCATATTGATCAGGATTTACATGATCCATTCATCACGTCTTTATAGGTTTGTCGTGAACGCGCACAACCCTGTGTTAACCAACCCCGAGTTGATTGAACTAATGCATAACCGCTGCTGTGGAACCGAAAACTCTGGGTTAATCGGCACAGGGTCAATCAACCTAGAGTTCAGCGTTAACTCAGTGTTTGTTAAACCTCCGTTCGTGGAACACCCCCCAGGTAATCATAGGGGTGAGTAGCGTGTTTGGTTTATCTTTGTTTTTCTCCTGTTTATCACATAGGGAGTCAGTGAGAATCCTGTGAACTTTGTTTTCTTTGGTTTTTTCGTCCGGCAAGTTAGGTTTGGGTTAGATTGTTTTTGTTTGTTGTTTTGGCTATGCTCACCCCGAGGCTCCATCAATTGAATAAATTACCTTATGCTAGACTGCAGCCCTGTGTGCCTGGGGAGCAAAAAGAGGGGAGCACCATTGGTTATGTCCGGTTCCCCTAGGCCGGTCGTAAAACCTACATTGTCTAGCATGTACACCAACTTCATTGTACTACTGTCCTGTTTGTCTTTTACTGACGTAACATTCATGAATTCATTATTGAAGTCAGGATCCATGAACTGAATACGAAAGTCTGCTTGAATTTCAATGCTCTACGAATTGTATTGTGTAGATCTGTCAGAGTTTCTGGCATTCCTGATTGGAGATCAAGTCTTCTATCCTCATTGTTATCAACAATGACTCTCAACTTCAGTCGCCGTGCCATTCTTCAATCTACACATGTTACCCTTGACATGCAAACTTCTGTAATGAATGGCATCGTGAGGGTTATTTAATGGAAAATCTCAGATTAGTAAAAACCATTTAGTCCCTCTGCAAGAAATATCAGGCTGCCCTCTTGTTACCTTTTTTCTGTCTATTAGTATTAGTTTGTATCATTTATAATTGAACACAGCATGAATAACCATGATCTAACCTTCTATATGTATGAATCTTTTAAGTGTCACCATTCTCCGTCCTCCAATCCTGTAATCTGCCAATGGGTACTGGTCTACCAAGGCAGCAAGTTGAATGACAGATACTTGTGATGTGGGACATAACTCCAAAACCCTAAAATACTCCCTATACCAAGCGCTGACCACTTTAACAATAAAGCTCAGGTTATTTTTTCACCACAAACATCTGAATAACTTCTGCAAACTCTGGTAAGCCAGCAACAGAGCCAAGCACCACACACCTTCCTTCCCTTTAGTTCACGCCATTAACAAATGCATTCTTTGTGAGATGAATGCGAGTAATATCAGGGTTTTTCTGCTTCAGAACTTTCTGTACAGCCTGATGCAAAATTTCAACAGAAACAGTTGAGACAGCCTCGATAGACTGCCACTGTGGTTGACTCCAAGTGATATGCCAACAAGAACTGATGTTTCACTGCCAGGGACCAGAGTATGTTTTAAATGAATGTGTGTGATGAACAACCTGCTTAAAAAAACTGTTTTCGCTCGAACTTAATTGTCCACATCCCAGTGGCCCAAAAAATGTGATCATCTGTGGAAATGGCCTAATGTTCAACGAAATGATTTTTTGGCAAAAGCTTTATATCTCGAAAACCCTCTTGTAGCCTATGTCTATGGCCACAAATCTTGGCTTTGAGGAAAAAAATGGATTGTGTTGTGTGCATTGGTGCAACAACTAGTTTTATGGTCTCTTTAAAAAATGACCTGCCATGCTGGCTCATCTGGTGGGACTAAGTCTCCAACCAAAAATTTAAGCAACTGCAAAATACCCCAATTTTCGTGAGCATTTGCTCCAATTTTTTTCCGCAATGCGAGTGTCTTCAGAATAGCCTGAGGACAGTTAGCCTTGTCTGGCCACTTGTAAGGAAAACATTTGAATTTGACTCGTTGAGTTTTATCTAGACTGAAATATTTTTTGGCAAATTAACAAGTTGAAAGCAGTGTGGCAACTCAACCGGTAAAAATCCCTTCAAAGATGTCATGTGCAATATCTGGAGGGAAGCCAATGCAGACATCGAGAAAATTGGAAAGAATTGCAGAGAAAATACACTTCCCTTTAACACCATAATAATGTTTTCCATTTTCCTGGACTTCACTCCTGAATAAGGACAAAATGCTATGATCAATTACTCAACAATGACCAAAGCACTAATGCTACCAATAACAGTCCTATGCTCCTATACTCTTTACAAGGAGGCAGTCATTGTGATTGGGAAAGGTTAAAAGCCTTATTCCACAAGTTATGCTAGGTAAGGTATAACGGTCGAGAGCCCGAGAAGGGAGGACAGAAAACAAACACTGAATGACGGATGTTGTTGTCTGGTATCAATCTTATTTAACGTTAAACATATTTCTAACTTGTCTGACGCCTGATGTGCATCACAATTAAGGCACACCCTCATAGGCTAACCTTTAAGGCAAGGGGAGAAAACTAAACACTTAGTAGACTGTTTTAATTCATGGGCGGTGGTTGCAGAAAGGAGGCTGGCTGACATGAATCCAGAACAGAAAGGTCAGCGTCTCCAGCACATTTGGTTAATTGGTGCTCAAAATACACATCTTCTGTTTCCCCCGCTCCACTGGCACGCAGACAACTTCAAACCACAAACCAACATAATCACGTCACTCACTATACGTCTTGAGCTTTAATCAAACACAATGTTTATGGTGTGGTTCGGCCGATGTCAAGGGCTCGATGTTGTGTTGTTACAAATCACCGTGGAAGTAGAAATCTCCATTCGCAGTAGGATTTTATTTTAAATGGAGGCATATTTGTCTGTATGTATTATAAATAGTTACCATTGTAGTTTAGATAACTTCTTTGAACCACAGCCCTTTAGACTTCGCAGCAAGAAGTTCAGAATAAAAAGTCTAGTGTGTAGGTGTGTCGTGTGTGTGTGTTGTGTGATGTGGCTGTGTGTGTGTGTGTGGTTTAGTGTGAATAAGTTGTGTGTGTTTTGTGTGTGTGTGTGTGTGTGTGAGGTGTTTACACGTACTTGGAGCACCACAGCAAAACAATTCATTAATCCAGCTCAATGTATATCTCCTTTCCTTTCCTCGATTCGGCAAATAACAAGTTATTTGTCCTTATTGAATTAATTTAGCATTTAATGTTAAATTGAATTAAGAACATGACTTTTGATCTGAATATAAACAACTAAACGATAAGCAATATATCAGGGTAAATATGATTGATTGGTTTAGAGATATTATGAAAATGTGGCAACACATTTAAAAATGAATTGTTTAGACGTCTGAACCGGTGCACATGATTAACTTCACTAAATGTCAGATCTTGTTATGGTTGCTAGGCGTGACAATCATGTGTCTAGTATGTGCTTTACGGGCCATGGGTGAGTCCTGACCTTGAACAGAACAGAATTCTTGAACTTTAAATAACAAGCTAATATTCAATGCCTTTGGGCATCAAAGGATACCACAATAGCCTTGTTTATCATATCATGGACACTTCTGATCCGATTAGATTTCTAATCCGGAATAGAATCTATTCCTCACATGCACAATCCGAATGTACTGTATAGGATGTCATTTACAGTATAAGTGTAAGCGTACCGTTGTAAGTGACTCTCCCGCCGCATAACCGTTAATCTGTTGGTCATAAAGACCTAATCGAATGGAATCTAAGGGATAATGTCGTACAGAACGCTGGTCATAATTTGGGAAAAATAAGCACCAGACAGGGCGAAGCGGAGGCGTCTTGCTTCGTCCCTGAGAGGTATAAATATTCTGATAATGACCGGCGACGTTCTGTCCAATTATCCCGCTCATTACACGGACCCTTGCCAAAAAAAACGAAAACCATAATTCATCTTCACCCGTGTGTCTTTTACATTACATCATTCATAGTGTTGAGATAAGCGAGAGAAATAGTCTGCCATAGACGTTGACGTTGCTTAGCAAACCGGACACGCTGGGTTGATAGTTAGCCGGACTACTTAAGGAGTGTTAAGGAAGACATAAATCAGGCAAAAAATCCCCACTTTCTTGACAGTGGTGAAGTTTAAGTGTGCATAAGAGTACAGAACGGACCAATTGCGAACTGCTGCAGCTGCTGATGCCATCGCTCTAAGTTCCAAATGTAGCCGCACCCACTCAAACAGATTCGAATAAGTGTATGCATGCTCGATTATAGCAGACTACACCACCTCTTCTATTCTGCATGGAATTCTATTCCGATCAGAGAAATGTATTCCGATTGAGGCGTATATATGATCATTTTTCATTCAGGTTGAGCTGTTCTTCCACTTCTAATCGGATCAGAAGTGTCCATGTAAACACGGCTCATCATCATCATCGAGTCTCCTCGGGAGTAATGGTGGCTTACCATCATGATTCCTTTCTCTAGCTTATACAGACAGGGGACGCCACACCTCCTACCGGCTAGTGTTACTTGGCAAACACAGGTTATTGTCTATTTGGGCAACTTTGGTCAAAATGTGCATCCAAAAAAAAAACACGTACTGAACTTGAATCCATTAGCAAGAGGCAGGTATGTCACAACGGTTGATTTACACCCAGAGTTGAAGAGGTGTGAAGTCTAGAAGAGCTTTCTCAGAACCCTTTAATTGGCCTCTCCTGAGATGCTCTTTTTATCGGGAACAATATTCTCTTTATTTCCCTCCAACCCACACGTCTTGTTATTTACTGTTATTTACCGTGTGAGGCTGGAGAGGAATAGAAGTTCAGTGAAAATGTCAAAGAGAGGGAGCGGGCGAGACACTACTTCCCTCTGCATCCAGGGCCCCGTATCGATCCCCCACGGGCTCGGGACCGCTCCCCGTTGGAGCCCGCTGCTCCCCTGCCCTCTGCTCCTTGCTCAGCTGCTGCTCGCTGCTGCTGGTGGTGGTGGGGTGGGGGTGGTATGGTGTGGTGGGTGGCGAGGGAGTGGTAGTGGGGTGCTTGTGGGAAAGGCCCGAGAGCAGTGGCTCTTCTCCCGTCCCATGAAAGGTGTTTCTGCTGTCCAACTGGGTGGTCAATGTGTGGTATTTCATTAAGAACCATCAGTTGCCAAGTTGAAGGTCTTCTCTCCTCTGTCTCTCTCTTTGTCTCTGGATCCCTCAATGGTCTGTCTGTCTGCCTCGCTCTCGCTCTCGCTCTCGCTCTTGCTCTCTCTCTCTCTCTCTCGCTCTCTCTCTCTCCTTCCCCCCTCTGGAGACACAGCTTCCATAGCTTGCTCTTTCTTCTTGCTCGTCTTCTCTCTTGTCGCTCTGCCTTTTGCCCCCACTCTCTTGTTTCCATAACTTCTGCTCCAAGAGGTTGTCAGCGCATCATCCAAATTTGATGAAGCTTTATGATATCAAAATAAATGTACACTGCCATAGAAGGGAACAGTGTTTGAGGCCTAGGAGCTGGTTACAGTGACCGGCCTCTGGAAGTTGTGAAGAACCAAGAGGCTGTGAGATGCAAACCACAAAGTTTCCAAACTTCTAAGTCAGCAGCAAAGCAAAAATGACACACAAAGAGAAAATTAAGAGCAAGAGAAGCTGATGCAGAATAAACCAGCCCGAGCTACCGTACCAGAATAGTGAAATCTTTATTCATATTTATATTCATTACTATGCCCGCTTCGTCAGTGGTCCCTTGACATTTTAATGTGCTGAAGAAAAGGGGTTTCAATTAATGTTTCCTGTGATACAGGCCAGGATAGGATAACTCCTGCAAATCACATCGTCTTTTATAAATCGAAACAGGAAAGGAGAAGATAATGCTTCACAGCTTTTGATATCCAAACAGAAACAGGGGGTGTCGTGCAACACCACGGTAATTAATTAAGGGTCCGAGCAGCGAAGCTGCTTGGCCCCTATTGTGTCTGTATTTTTTTTCCCTCCAATTATGGTTAAAAGTCATACTGCAGCCTATACCATAAAGTAAAAATTCAGTATGGTTACCAATAACCCCCTCTACCCATAAACCCAAATTTGTGGTACTGCACCCAAAGGTGGTGCTATTGTAAAAAATCATGAATTAGGCTTACTTCTCCTAACCAGATTGACCTGGACTCAAAATTCTTTCAGAATATTGATCTCTAGAAACAGAATGTATACTTTTCCCACGATTTCATATTAAAGCTATACATGACAAAAAGATTCACAGGCTAAAAAATAATCAAAAATTCACCAAAATCGCCACATAAAATCGTTAGACCAAGCCTCACAAAAATCATTGAACATAATGTGTATTACTTAGTTCCATTTGAGAAATATTGTCCAATAAAGTTGGAGCAGTTAGCCCATTTTTCTTATTTGACCATTTTGTTATTGTATAAAAAACATATGACTATTATTAGGTGGATACCAATACCCACCACTACTAATAAACCCAAATTGTTGTACTGCACCCAAAGGTGGCGCTATTTAAAAAAAATTAACTAGCCTTATTTCTCCTTACGAGATTGACCTGTACTCAACATTTTTTCATCATATTAATCTCTCAAATCAGATGCATTTTTTTCAACCTGGTCTTCTGCTCTAAAAATGTTTACTTTACTTCACAATTTCATAGAAAAGCCAAACGTCCGCAGCCCCAATTTGCCTATATGACCATTTTGTTATTGTATAACTACCAATACGGCTATCATTAGGTGGTGAATACCATTAACCAGTGACAAATTTTCAGATCTGCACTCCCTTATAAAGCCTTATGTGCTTGTGAAATGTGTGCTTGGATTTTTCTTGATGTGTGTCTTATCAAATCGACATTTTATCCATGTGAATGAGGCTTCATATGTAGTTCAGCAATGTCATTGACTAACGGGTATAATGCCGTGTATACCGGTGATCCTTAGGTTGAGAGTTTGATTCCTGATTAGAGAATTATGAACAAGTGAACATTGAGACAATCTGTTCATTGCCTCTCATTTAAAAAACATTGAACAGCACCTGAAACTCATCAGGCAATCAACATTCCGCCTCATTAGTTCCCAAGAGTCGGTCTGCCAAGACACAGTATGGCATTAAGGGGAACTTCTTCATTAACCATTTTTATATTTATTCCGTTAGTGTTCATGACTACAAAGGTTTAATTTCCGCAGAACTTCAATGAGTTTTCAATTTAATTTACTTGAGAATTGCGTGCTTGGAGTTTTCTGGATGTTGTATGTTTATCAATAGACATTTTTACCATGTGAATGAGGCTGCAGTTCAGGGTTATCAGTGGCTCAATGGCGTAATGCCTAGTACAGGTGATCCTTTGGGTGAGAGTTTGAATCCCGATTATAGCATTATGAATAAGCTGTTACGTGACTTTGTACATGACTTGCTTTGTAGCTCACTTGAAAGCTGAGGCATATTATTGCATAAGTGGACCATCTTAATCATAATCATATGTTCAGATTTATATATCTTCCATTAGCATGATCTTGACTTTTAATTTTTTCTCGAACCTGTTAATCACCGCTTGCGGTTATATTTATACTTTTTTAACGCCAAACCTCAAATTCCATATTTAAATACTCAACAATATAAGCGACCGGAAAGTTAACTATAAGCTAATATTCCTTTTTATATTCCTCTTCCTCTTCTACCCTAAAAATCACAGTTCGGATGCGTCCGGCCCCTCACACAGTTTGAGGACCTTCTAGGACGTATTATGCGCATTAGGAAACACACCGACGGCTTGTAACGAAGACCAATGAATCAATTCCTGGGAGGCATTACCCTCAAGCCCCGCTACGCTGCATTTGCCCGCGCC